>LUCW03002614.1:55000-170000 GCA_001586965.3 Sphaeroforma sirkka | reverse complement strand
GTCTCGGGTTGCCCTCAGATCCATTCCTCGAGATAGCGGCCGTAGCTATCCGTTAGGGGGTTTCATCTCGCTATAGTTAAATATAGCTCTTAGCTCTTGATTAGATGTTCCCTTCTCTTGTCAAGCGTGGAATATAATATATGTAGTTGAGTTTCATTTGGCGCGTCAACACTCCTGGGTAGTATATAGTGCACGTGGTCACCCGCACGCCTAGGTGTGCTCGTACGAATAGTTGCAGAGTGTGTACATCCACTGCAGCTGGTGTATGCACGCATCGCTCAGTAGAATGGCTGGTAGATATTGCTCGGGAGATGTAGAGCTGGACTCCACCATCACCGTCAGCGTGCACCTTTCCTGTGTTTCATGCTGTGTAGTGTGCGGAATCGATTGAACTATGGCGTTCGATTTGCATCGTGGACTTTGACTTTTGTTGCAATTGTGATAGCATACAGACAGCTGATAGTAGTACGTACAACCACCCAGAATCTACAAACATGCCTTAACATCCTATCTTTTTTTAGCATGCCTTTAGCATCGTATGTTTTATTTTCGGTTTTTGTTTCCTTGTGAAATTGTATACTTCTCTATCATTTGTTTCGATTTTTTCATTCGCACACGGCATCGCCTCTGTTCTTCATCGACATTTCAGACTGGGAGTTAGCAGCTACACTGGAAGGACATGAAAATGAAGTTAAGTGTGCCGAATGGTCCAGCAACAGCCGCCGCCTGGTCACGTGCAGTAGAGATAAATCCGTTTGGATCTGGGAAGGTATAGTGTGCCACGCGTCTATATATATATGTATATATGTATATATGTATATATGTATATATATATATATGTGTGTGTGTGTATATATATTATAGAGGTAGAACTTCCCGTGTGGATGTGTAGTTGTTACTATGGATATATGTATATGCGCATCGTAGGTTATCTTGCATGCTGGTAGGTTGTTTAACATCTTATCCAGCCATAACAAACATACATGCAACAAGAATTGAACACTTATGCGTATGGACATTTGCATATTCCATACGATTGTATGTGATAACTCTTTAGCCTCTTTGAGTGTGCTCCATTTTCAGCAAAGCTCCAGCGACCACCTCGTACTGGTTCTGATGGATTTTTGTAATGTCATCTTCTTCCACAGATGAGGGCGATTGCGATTTCGACTGCATGTCTATCCTGCAAGAACACACACAGGATGTTAAGTGCGTGAAATTTCACCCTCAGGAAGCGGTATGCAACTTTGTATATATATATATGTGTGTGTGTATGTGTATTTCTATATATATATATATATATATATATATATATATATATATATATATATACAATACAATACGTAAATGTTATATGTATATATGTATAACGACTGTTGGATTGTATTTCACAACGGCAGCATCTACGCAATTGTGCTGAGAGGATTTTTCGTGGGAGAAGTTGTGTATTCTTCATTGTGGGCATATCCTGAACACTATGTAGCCAAAGGAGATCGTCACATTCAAATGCGAAAATTCAGTATTTGTATACGATTGCCACTTCGATTTCTCACCGGAATCTGTTGGGATGATTGATCTTGTGAGTGGTTCCGTACTGTGTCATATACTGAACCCTGACTGGCAGAACTACATCATATGAGCTTCCGGCATTCATTCGGATAGGCATTGGTTAGCATGCTCTGTACCCATGTTGTTAACTTGTCTACTACTTTACTAGGCATGCCGTCCCAAGTAGCAAATACTCAAATATGGGCTTTCTGTTGCACTCTCAGATTATTGCGTCTGTATCGTACGACGATTCGGTGAAGTTATATGGAGAAGACGATGATGATTGGGAGTTGTTCGATACGCTGAAAGACCACACATCGACTATTTGGTGCATAGACTTCGACTGCACCGGTGATCGTATGGGTACGTCTCGAGTTGGAGGTTTCTATATCGAACTTATGTATGCATGTTTCTATCAACGTGAATTGTCAACTATGCGTGCATAATACGCTCGCGTCGCATATATGTATTCTCATCATATTTTAGATCAGCATCTGTATCTGTGCTTCTTTTTATTTGTATATATGCCGCTATCTTTGTGGTGGGGGATCACTTCTATTGTCTCTTGTGTAGGTGTGTACTTGATTGTGCATTAGCCATCTACGTGTTTTTACGCGTATGTGCATATAGTTTGCGTGGCATACAATATACAAGTATATGTACATAAATATATCCTTATATCTCTCTATATATACAAGTATGGAGATGGGTCTTCGTGGGATGTTCTTGTTGCATATACATCAACATATGGCTCAGTGTGTTGCGATATTCACCAGAAATCTGATGTACTGTGGTTCGATGTTTTGCCACGAGCACATGAGTTACTGGTTGGTAGTTGGCTTTTTCTCATGCCTTTGTTTGTACCCATTCCCAGTGACGAGCGGGGACGATAAAACTATCCGCATCTGGCAGGCATACCATCCTGGAAACGCGCAGAGTATGTTGACAGGCTAAACTCATTGCATGGTTCTGTGCTCATCTTATATGAATTGGCCTACTGCTATAGAAAACCAATCTTTTAGAGTGGTTCTGTCAAATTTTTCGGAATGTTTTGGGTTCTTGGACTACCATCATAATCATCACAACGTGTTTCTGCGCAGCTTGTAGGTGTAGTAGCTTTAGAGATGTGAACACCACCGTGAATGTACTTTCCATGTATACATGCGTGTGTGTGTGTTTGTGTTGCTGTGTCTATGCCTGTGCCTGTGCCTGTTCCTCTGTTTGAACATATATATATATATATATATATATATACTTATTATGGGTCCATGTGTGTGTCTGTGTCGATATTTTAGTGTGTATATGCGTGTGTGTCAGTCAGTACGATGCAGTCTGCATCATGCTTGTGGTTCGGAGATTCACTTGAAGTGTACGCGAATAGGAACATATCAACAATACAAATAGATTGTCGGTGTGATCATGTGTGTACCTGTATACACTACTATCGTCGAAGATCGCTAAGAAAACAATATTCTCACATCGTGCGTATAGATATAGAGACACCCGATCACAGTCACCCGAAGTATGTCAATGTGGCTACGCTGGAGAATGTGCACACGCGTCCCATCTTCCACTGTGCCTTTTCTAAAGTGACAAAGGGCAAGGAGCGGATCGCCACGGTGGCTGGGGATGATTCGTTGGTCATACTTAAGGAGGTATATGTCAATTTCAATTGGGCACAAGATTTTCTCTGGGTGTTCCACCACTGTGTCTGAAATGCTGTGTTTAAGTCATTTTGGTACGAGGGATGTGTCCGAGCCTGTGTGCACTTCATGTCTGGCTTACTGACACGTTACAATCTGGGAGTGTGTACAACCTATGCAACCGGTGTTATATGTTATACAAGCTTTAGTCGATTTGTCTACCTTGTATTCTTAGAGGTTGTGCATTTAAATGAGGTATGTGTATTCCATATTGAGAAAGTCTGCTGCTATTGAGTGTGCTCCTGCTCACTGTGCCACACATATCCATAGCATTAGACCAAGCGACCATGCGCTAATTCCGAATAACCGAGGTCAGCAATCGGTTATGTAGCGGGAATATACGTGTAAAAGAGATTCGCCTACTTCTGAATGCTAGCAGATAAAATTTACCTTTATACGCATATGCTTGTAAGTGTACTGGTTACTCATTGATGTTAGCATCTATAGTATCATGTGCACTTTGGTTTGTTAGTAATCCGCTTAAATTCTTATATTAAAGTTACACCTCAGAAACAGTGCAATCTACAGCTTGCACTAGACTGGTATGACCAATATATGCTTCTCGTAACGGTTCCTTTGGATATTAATGTGTCAGGCGGATGTCAGCGACCGAAACGCGCCGTCATGGGAAGTGCAATTCAGGGAACCTCAAGCACATACGCAGGATGTAAACTGTGTATGCTGGCATCCCACGGACCCGAATATGTTAGTCACGGCCGGTGATGACGGGTGTATAAATATCTGGCGCACGGCTTCAGAGTAGAGATGTAGGAAATAAATTGATACCAATGACTCTGAATTGGACTTTGTGCTTTATTTGGACTGTACTTTCTTTGCGGGTTGACAGGTGTCCATATTTTGATTTTGCACTGATTGATTTCATGACGTGCCCAAGAATAAAATGTGAAAGCCATTGAAGTTGAACAATCATATTTATTCGTTGGTTTTCATCGCCTTTCCTATATGAGGTGCTCGGTGTAGCCTTGCCTATCAGACACTTTGGAGATTTCACAGAATGGCCAACAGGCAGCCGCATAATATCGAGCGATTTGGAGATCTTTGGTCAAGTTCTATTTGAAGCCCGAGACTGTTTCTACCTTTGACACCGTGGTCGGGTCGATTTTCGCATCGACGCATTGTGATACGCAGGTGAACTGACTTTATTTGCCATGTGATCTGGCATGTGAGTTCAACTACACCTCCGTGTTAATTGTTATGGTGTTTGGAGTATGGCTGTCTACTACATATGGCTAATGTGAAGAGTCCTGTAAATGGCCATAAGGTCAGTGCTAGGTAGTGCGCATCATTCTCATGAACAGTCTAGTATCCCCCAGAGGTTCAATGCCGATACAGTGTATATCTGCGTTATATGATCTTCGATAGGCACAGATATATGATACATTCTAGATTAGACATAGCAGCTATGTATCCAAGGCATTAAATCGGCTTTGGTCAAACACTGCAAGCTTGTTTGGATGTTCATCTGCACCTTAAATACTATCTGAAACTCTTTTGTGAGTAAAAATGTAAGTTTTGACGACTTTTTCTGTGCACCGGCATTTCCTTAAGTTTGTATTGCCTCATCTCAGTTTGAAGGTTTGCGAATTCTCGCCGCGTAAATGAGCATTTCTTATAGCCCTTTCTATCATAATCATCACTTGCGTACGTCTCACTCACTATAATCAAGTCCGCGAACCCAACGTGCCTTTTGATATTGTCGATTTTTACAACTTTTGCGGAAGTAATGCTGTCGTATCTTTCCAAAGCGGAAATTGTAGACTCGACAGAAGTCGTAAAAGAATCGTCAAAACTAGTGTTTTTCCTCAATTTCGCACTGGGATTATCCCGGATCATGTCTCGTACGCGTCGTATAGGCGATTGTTTTGTAGTTTCACCATGCCCTTTTGCCGCATCAATCTGAATCAGCCTCAACAAAAACATTGCTACGGTATATAATCTTTATGATTTCAATATGTCAGGTGATGTTTGTATGTTTATATATGTATGTCAAAAAGTTTTGTGAAATTGCCTGTCAGTGCGTAGCAGGATTTTATGCTAAATAGATGATAAAAATAAGAGAGAATTTTCATAGAGCACTTGTCGATGCTTCACATCTCGAGAGTCGAGACTCGAGACTCGACACGAAGGCATATTTTCAATCTTATTCATATATACTCATTTATATTTTTATTCATGTTTTCAAATAAATTACTGGTTGTGAAATGGTATGGGCTTTCGTCTGATTCTCCAATCTCTGATCGCCAGAGTGATCGGACCATGGCGTCACAACTCACAACTCACAACAAGTCAACCGTCAACGGCAGCTCAAGGCGGCACACAAGAAGGCGGCCCAACTCAACCCACAAGGCTCATAGAGTGCCCCATACCGCCTAATAATAAGTAATAACTTCTAAGTCGGTTGGCATTTGGCAACCCCCAACAATCAACACCTGTTTCGCGGCCCCGCCCCGCCTGGCCGCCTCCCCCTCAAACGGCATCACAGGGTCACAGGCTCACAGCCTCACACTTCACAGCCTCACACACACACCCAGCACACAGAGTGGAGCGAGACAGGCGCTCGAGCGGCCGCCGACCATCCACCAGACCACCACACAAACCGAACGTTGTAGAGTAAAATAAAACTATTTACGGCAGATCATTGATCAAAGAAGAAATTGCAGTCCTCCAGTCTCAGACTCAGAGGCTCTCAGAACACTGAGAATAGAAAAATTGCTTTAGTTTCACTCTCTAAACCCTAAAACGGACGGACAGAGCAGAATTATATGAATTTCTGCGGTGAAAGAAGATAGTCCAGAAAGGGAATTCTAGAGAAAATATAAAGAAAAGAGTAAAGACTCTGCCACAGTGCCAGGGGTCCCAGCACTGCCAGCAGGCTCCCCCAGGCCCCAACCTCCCAGGTAGACAGGCCCCAGGGCCTCTGTAAAGGTTAAAAGCAGGTTGCCAGTCCGCGACTCCGGTGACCGCTTTCTCTCTCAGAGACTCAGTCTCTCGGTCTCTCTGCTTCTCTCTCTGAGTCCGTGTGTGAGACTGTGAGTGACGTCTGAGAGTGAGGACTGAGAGGACTGGACGGAGTAGGGTCCAGTGATGAGACAGAGTCTGAAGCTAAGCTCAATAAGTTATAGCGGTACGGAATATAAGTTCCAACTTTAATGTTAACTTTTTGATTTTTTTTAAAAAAGTTATAACTTTAATTTTAGAACAAATCAACTACAAAGTTATTTTGGAAACTGCACTCAATAAGCTGTCCGATCGTTCTAAAGTTTCAAATCGTTGTAGAAAACCAACCAACTAGTCCATTGCACACAAGTTTAGAGCCTAACTCTGTATAGGATATTTTACATTCTAGAATGCTTCCTTGGGTGTATGATATGCGTCTCCTCTTTGTCGACAGACCTCGCGGACGTAGAAGGTAAATAACCTTTAGTGTTCTACTCATAAGTTCGAATCTCTTTGATTTCAGCATACAAATCATGAGGAGTCCACAAATGTGGAGTCTTTCCTTCTGAAATGCGGAGCCCACAAATGTGGAGTCTTTCCTCTCAAATGAGAAGGGACTTCAAAGGGGTCTACAAATAGGCAAAAAAACGTTACGGACAGATTTTGCGTGACAGACAAAAAGTCGGTGAAACAACAGGTACTTATTTTTTTTTTAAAGGATAATCATTGTAAATTTTTCTGTACATATTTTTATGCTATAGATCAGCTGATATAAAATTAAAAATACAAGAATATACAAAGAGTACATAATACAACTTTTTTTTAGGGACCTACAAACTATTTCGTTTTGCTATTTCAAAAGAATATTATCGAATATTGGCACCGCCAACAAAGTATTGTGTAATGCACATAAAATAACCAGTTTAAAAATCGTCCAAAAAATTGGACTGACACTATCATTTCAAAAAATTACAGTGAAGTCTTCAATTAAACCGAAAAATGTATTTATGAAAACGTCCATGAGTAATAAGAAGTAAAAAAATGTTGCCATACAAGTTTTGAGTATTCCGAATGTAGCCTAATGAAAAAAAGATATTTTTAACCTATTTATTCCAATGAAACAATTTTTCATAAAACGTAAAGAAATTTGCTAATACCGAAAAATGTATTTGTGAAAACGTCCATGATTAAGAAGTAGAAAATGTTGCCACACAAGTTTTGAGCATTCTGAATGTAGCCTAATGAAAATCAGTCTATTTTTGAACTTTTTTTTATAATATATCAAATTTTCATAAAACGTAAGTTGTACATGATCTCTGTT
This sequence comes from Sphaeroforma sirkka, assembly GCA_001586965.3. Lineage (NCBI taxonomy): Eukaryota > Ichthyosporea > Ichthyophonida > Sphaeroforma > Sphaeroforma sirkka. The sequence goes on along the minus strand of LUCW03002614.1, from coordinate 162,470 downwards.
ATTTTCATTTCTCTTGTCTCAAAGTAATACCTCGATCTCCGAACCGGATAGGAAACTGAATACTCGCTGGGTTTAAATTTTTATTTTTTTTTTAAACAATAACATAGCTTTCTGACATATCCCTCTAATTAAAAATAATATTTATATACACTTAAGTTAGTAGCAGACTAGATTTGATAACTAAAATTTATATTTTTTAAATGTTTCACATGTGGCCGAATTCAAATTTATTTATTTGTAAACGAATTATATGCAGTGATGAGTGAATGCAGTGGCAGGCTAAATATGACAATTAAAACCCCTTTTTTATTTTAAATATTATGTAAATGGTGAGCGAATTCAAAATGTCATAATTTTAATTAAAAAATAGTAGGTATCAAACTACTACAGAAGTATTTAAATAGCGAGCGAAGCGAGCGATTCCAATAGCCTCGTAGTCCTCCTTTTCTTGCGAATTCAAACTATCAAATTTTTATATACTAGATCTGACAAGTGACTACTAGACCCCCCCCCCCTCTTTCTTTTTTTAAGTATGAATATAAGTGTATTTTTTAAAAATAATATAAAAGTCATGTATAGCCTGCTACTGCATTCAGTAAATATATAATATTATAATTGAGAGGTCCATATCATTTTATAAATTGCCATGGATTTAAAAAGGGGATGTTTGAAAGCTATGTTTCCTTTTTTTAGTATAAGTATTTGAATAAATATGAAACATAATTTAAAAAAGGGGAGGGAGGAGGAGGGGGGGGGTTCACAAGAAACACTTTTTAAACATTCAATTTTTAAATACTGCATTCAGTGTATAATATTAACTTTAAAAAAATATTGACTTCGCTCGCTACTTGTGTATATAATATCAAAAAAAAACCTTAATTGTCATATTTATCCAAAAAAATATATATATAATTGTCATATTCAGCCTAAAATAAGTGTATGATATGGTGCTTAATTTTATTTTTTAAATTGTGTAAAACCTGGTGGCCTGGTGGGTATTCTTCCTGAGTTTACCCTTGGAAGAAAACCTTTGCGAAAACTTTCGGTTGCCCTTTTTGGCGCGCCACTTTCGTGTCGTCCAACGGATGATGGTTTCATCTGGGATTCCAACGCTCGTCAATGGTTGCCGGAACACCCTGAACAGTACTTCCGAGACCCTGACGCCCGTGCCTGGAAGAAGACTACCTCCCGCCTAAGACCTACGGATCTCAGTCACATAACAGACCAGATGCTCCTTGATAACTTAAAGGAAGGAGCCAACCGAAATCGACGTTCATTGCATGCTTACTTAGTCATGCTGACTAATGACCCGTTTTACATGGCTTGCTTGTACCAGATTCTTCGTCGAAACCCTGATCTTCTTGAACGGGTTGCAGACAATATCCGTCAGAATATCGATGAATTTTTCTCTGACTGTTTGAACAACCTTGAAAAGTTATCCTTTATTACCCTCCATCGCCATGCTGGCTTTGTTTATGCAGCTGCTGTCCTAGAGGAGTCTCATCTGTAGAAATACGGCCTCCGGTCAGTCTAAAATATCAAGATCAATTGAGATACTACATTGGTTTTTATTTGTATTTTAAATAATTTAGTACAAGCTCTTTTTCCAATATTTCCAAAGTGTTCTAAATTCACTTTGATGGCTCCAATAGCCTGAGTATTTGGTATGACTCATCTACTTGGACCTATTTGAGACATTAGTAGATGTAGGATATTATAAACTAAATTTTATAATCTCCGAACTACTACTTATAGATTTTGGTCCTCCCGCCAATCTCCAAAATCCAATAAGTCTTTTTCTTTTTTAACTTTTCTTCAGATGGAACTTTATTTATATCAGCTAATGTATTAACGTGACTTACGTTATTATGTCTATTTACAAATTAGGCAAGTGGTCATGAACACTTAGTACTTCTAGTGAAAATTATTCAATAAAGAACAGCTAGAGGTACGCCCTGTGTGATCGAGGATATTTAGGCTCTTAACAAGAGGCAGTCCCGATCATTCTTACACAAGCTACCACTGCTAAATCCTAACTGACTAAATTGTATTTTAGTTTAATATAGTTTGAAACCTAGTAATTTCCATCAAAGTTTACATATTTTTCAGTTAAATAGTAGTTACAGTAGTGTACTGCTTCTAGACTGTCTGACATCGATTTACTATCCTGCAAATACTATGGCTAAGGGTACTTCTAAAGGCAAGGGAGCCGCTAGCTCTAAGCCTGCTAAGCCTGCCGAGGTTCCTGAGATCCCTGTGGAAACACCTAGCCTGTCTGGAGTTGAGCCTGCCGAGGATACTGTTGGGGAAGCAAATTCTGAGGTTGGTACAGAGGATTATTCTGAGGATGACTCGTCGGATCCTAAAGCCTTGGAAGAAGAGGTATCTACTACCGCGGAAAGGCTCGTCAGCGTCCGTGTATCACCTAGGAGTGAAGCTCAGGACCCCAGCTTGCCCCCTGACCACGTGCCGTCAAATATTGGGGATAAACGTCGAAAGGCTGGAAAATTCGTGGATACGAATGTCGGGGGCATTATAACTCCACATCTAAAGGACACTCCAGCACAAATCCGGCGTGAAAAGGAAGTATTGGACCTGTCCGAAAATTTCGGTTTCGCCATCGATGGAGAAGCCATTCCATTCAGCTCAAATCTTGGGGCCGAAGCTGAGGACGCCATAACTCGACAACGAGTGGTTGGATCCTCTCAATCTCGACGCCAATTGAACCGCACTGAAGCGCTCTTGAAGGAGCTAGCGGCAGCAGCAGTTGTGGACCCCTCTATCGTGTCCCACTTGGCTGATATTCTTCCTATACCGAAGAACCCGAGACCTACTGGTTTACCAGCCAGTATGTTTACCACTAAGCCAATTACCACTGGCGAGAGAGATAATATTTCAAAATTTAATCTCTATAGCTCTGATGCTACCATCGACCATCCTCTTGACAAACCTAACCCTGTCAGAGGATATGATCGTATGGAACTCGATGAGGCTTACCATCCTCGTAATATCGACCCTCATTTGCCAACTAACCCTGGTAATCACGATTTTGGCAATCGCTACACCAGTACCTCGTTAGAGAGTTCCCGCTCTAATCCTGAGGATGAGGAAGTGAGAACCAGACATACTCGTCTCAGGCTATTACGCTCTGGTATGCAAGTCCTTGAGGACCGTCTATTGAATGACTCTGACCTTGACGATAGGAAAGCGGATAACATTCGCTATCTAATCGATAACAAGAGAAAGGAAATAGACACCATCTTGGCACTAGCAGCCCGTAGCACTGAGCATGAGCCTCGTGAACACTTAGAACCAAGCTTTATAAAAGCAGCTAGGTAACGCGCAGGCTGAGGTCGATTTCTCTACTAATGAGAGTACAGTGGAGACACTGAAGGCCTTCGACCAACTTAAGGAGTCTGCCAGCCTTAGGGATAAGCAGATGATGAATGCCTTTATTCATTTCTGTGAGCCAGGTGAATGGCGAACTATCTTGAAGCTCATGAGCCCAACTGGAAAGCCCTACCCTGGCACCAGTTGCGTGATAATATACTTAACACCTTTTTTTGAAGATGCACGTGACCGTGAACTTCTAGAGTCTCGCAAGTTCTTTGCGAACGATACCACTATTCGAGGTGCTCTAGCTCATATGACACATATGAATACTCGGATGGGTGGTCGTACCTATACTGGCGAATATTTATTAATTTGTCAGATGATGGAGACTCTGGGAGCTAACCTCTTTAAGAAAGTCAATGATGACATCATCGCCTATGGTGATTTGCGATCTATGCCTTGGTCTGTCTTTGAGAAGATAGTACACAAGCATACCAATTCCTCTACTAGAGTACTTAGTACCACGAGCTACACCCAGCCCACTAAGCGAAACGCAGTAGAGACTAATACTGCGCGTAGTACTAAGAAACCTCGCACTACTACTGGAGGGGGTATTGGCTCTACTTCTACCGAACCGAAAGGTGATAAGAAGGTGAGAGCGCCTTGCAAGAAGTGTGGTTACAACCTCACAAAACGTAATGGCAAGTGGAATGGTAGACACGACCCTGTTAAGTGTGCACCAGGCAAGCCAGATTTTGGACACTATATGAAAGAGTGTGCTACTTGCAAGGGTACTAACGGTTGGCACAAAGAGGATTGCAAGGACTTACCAGACGTCCAAGTTAAGCACTGACAGTACCATATGTGCGCACTAGAGCAAGATTATGAGAAAATGTTCAATAAAATCTATACCAAAGGAGATGAACGTATCTTTCAAACAGTTTTCGTAAATGGAGAAAAAGTTATGGCACTATTTGATCCAGGGGCTGAAGTCTCTGCTATCTCATGCCGAGTAGCCTACGCTACAGATATGGCTGTCCATAACGAAACAACTGATTTAATCTTGGGAAATGGCAAAATTACTACTTGCGAACAAGCCATTGACTATGCACACATAATGCTGTCAGATAGAAGAGAAGTGAAGACTCACCTAATCGTTACTGACATGTCTCAGAAATACGATTTAATTATAGGTATGACTGATCTTCTCAGTTTAGGTATAACACTCACTGGTCTGCCTAATGGGCTAGACCCGAATAAAGATCAGTCAGATGATAATATGTTAAAGATACCTAAACCTCCGGAAGGTGAAGCAAAGGATATGATTCCGCACTTCACCGATATAATTATGGACTTAATTATACAAAACAGGAAGATTGCAATAACTGACTGGTGTATGTTTAAGTTCTCTAATGGGTACGTTAGACTTGACTTAACAAACGTCGACTTCTCTAAGTTAAAGTGTCCTTCACATAACTACGTGAGTTGGAGACACAAAGACGTTGTCAAAACCCAAATCGAAGATTGGTTAAAACAGGGTCTAATTGAAATCAATTATGATGCAACCCCAGTTAACTTAGCTCTCTTAGCGGTCGATCAATATAAATCTGATGGAACGTTTAGTAAAACAAGAGTAGTACTAGACCTGTCGCCAATCAACAAACTAATTCCGCAACATAGTTTTCCCTTACCTAAGATAAGCGAGATACTACGCAAAATGGAGGGTGCGACTATCTTTTCCAAGATAGACTTAAAAAGCTGCATTCCATCAACTACAAATATATCAGCCTCATAAGAAATACTTTTCCTTTACTTGGCAAGGTAAGAAGTACCAGTTTAAAGGTGCACCTGAAGGCTTACACATGTTACCTTCTTTCTTCCAACAAGTTATGATGGAACTATTTGCGGACCTGTCGTATAACGTATCAGTCTATTTAGATGATATAGCTATCTTTACAAAGACAGCACATGAACATGCTAAACTCGTTAAAGAAGTCTTAAAGCGACTTAATCATGCTAAACTTAAGATTAACGAAGACAAGTGTTCTTTTGCTAAAGATACTATACACTTACTTGGCTACAAAGTATCTGCAGCAGGGGTAGAAATTGATCCTGGCAAGAAACAGTTTCTGTTGGATTTATCAACACCAATTACTGGAAGAGATGTGAACTCTGTGTGTGGGTTTGTTAACTTCTTCTCGGATTCGGTACCGCATCTTTCTCATTACTTAAAGCCTTTCAGTCACCTACGGCTGCACAAAGGACCTTTGGGAAAGCTTTGGACTAAAAGAATGTGATGATGCATTTAAACTAGTCAAAAGTAAAGTAATGGACGCACCCATCATGCAGTACCCTGTGGATGGTGTCCCATTCCAAGTAGCAACCGACGCTTCAGATCGAGCGGTAGGTGGAGTGCTTTACCAAACGATAAATGGTAAACCGCGCTACATACAATTCTTTAGCAAGAGTTATAATAAGAGTCAACGGAATTACCCTACCGTTAAACAAGAGCTCCTTTGCTATAGTTACTGCGCTAAGACAGTTTAAAGACTACCTTTATGGAAGTTACTTTACTGTCGCCTGTGATCAAAAGTCTTTAACATACTTAAAAGATATGAACCCTGATTCACAGTTGGTGAGCCGCTGGCATGACATTATTGCCAAGTTCGCTTTTAATATAACACACATTCCAGGAATACATAACCATCTTCCTGACATGCTCTCTCGACTTGTGCCCGACTACCAGAAAACAGTCAAAGAGTTATTAGCAACCGATTGGATGCTAAATAAGAAATGGTTTAACCTCGCTCAATCACGATGGGGTCCATTTACTGTTGATATGTTCGCCGCAGAACATAACAAACAGGTTTCTGAATATAGGTCGTTGACTCATCCTAAAGGTGATGCATTTCAGCTTGACTTATCAAAGCATAATGCGTGGGCTAACCCACCTTGTCAACTTATCGCACAGTTGTTAAATTATGTTAATATTACTAAATCTACCATTACGCTGTGTTGTCCCTTACGTAACTCCGACCCATGGATACGTGATTTAATTAATATGATTCAAGACGAACCTATTTATGTCGACCGTGAAACCGACACGTTCTTGTATCAGGGATCCTATTCTATTAAGAAGACGCCTTGGAAACACACCATTGTTTGTCGCATCGGTCCTGCAGGTACCACTAAGTGGAAACCCTCAACCGAATTCTTAGCTAAACTAGAGGAGTCTAAAGAGTTTGAACAAAAGCTCAAGACTCGTACAACACATGCACCCAACAAGATTGCAGTCGAGGTAATGCCGATTGAAACGGCATTAGATCGTAAAAACATGGGACTAGCTAAGGCCATGGATCAAAGACTCAAAACTCTAAGAGAACCTGAAGCTCGCACTCAACTACTTAAAGCGCTGCTTAAAGAACAGCCAGGAGTTGCGAAACAACTGAAGAAGATACTTCAACAATCCAATGTTGTCAATTATGTATCTCAGGACTCTACCCCTCCTGATACTGAGGTTGCCCTTTCCAACAGGACTATGGTTCATCCAGCCAGCGTTACGCAGAATCTGACTGACTTAGAGGAGCTCGAAAGTAGAGTTAAAATTATACATAATTTAACGCATCGAGCATATGAGCATACTTATAAAATGGCTATTCGTGCAGGGCTTGATCACCCGGCGCTGAAAGAAACCATACGTGAAGTATACCGACGCTGTACTGATTGTGAAAAGAACCAGATCAAGCGATACGGTTGGGCACCCCTAAAAAGTGTGACAGAAGACCAACCGATGCGCCGAGTCATAGTCGATTTGGTTAAACTCCCGCGATTCAAGCATACTGGCGATGTATATATCTGTCATTTCTTATGTGTGGCTTCGGGCTATAACTTGCTTTATGCAATACCGAACAAACGTCCACAAACAGTGGCAGAATTATGCTATCACGTCTTTAATGACTTCGGTTTCCCCGAGTACTATGTTCTGATAACGGTAGTGAGTTTTGTACCGACGTAATGGAGGCACTTATACTCGTATCAGGCATGACCCATAGGCGTGGTGTTCCTTACAAACCTCAAACGCAGGGTGCAAATGAGACACGTCATAGAGAACTTAAGAAACTCTTGCGTACCGCACTAGACGACGTTGAGGATATGTGGCCTTATCATTTGAAATGGGTTCAGACTCAAATGAATAACTGCATGAATCCTCAAACTGGAACACTCCCGTTTCACTATTTCTTTGGCCGCTATAGTGAATTACAAGCAACGTTTGATAAAACTGCGCCCGAGAAACACGCTACCCCGTGGCTACAAAAGATCGAGCATATGCAGAACGTTGTTTACCCCTGTTTACTCGAGCACAAGAATCGCGTCCTACTTAAAGCGTATGACCGATGGAATAACACTAAGAACATTGTTCAGTTCAAAGTCGGCGATTACGTTAACATTATAAATCGAAACGCCAACGTTACCGAACTCTCTTCTAAGACGATAGGACCTTTTTTGTTATTTCCTACCATGATGAGAAGAGTGATACTTACGAAGTGAATAACATTGATGGTACTAGCGCAACCAATCTAGGCACTCACCGTATCCCTACCTCCGAACTCTCATTCGCTCGCTCATTTGATTCTGATATACCAGTTATGGAGTCACAAGTCAAAGATATAATTGATAAAACATCCGAAGACGGTTACACTTACTACAAGACCCGTTTCATGGATGGGACAGTAGCTTGGCTAACCTCCGATGCATTTCGTGAATCTCGCGACTTTCTTCGTATCTTTAATAAGAAATGGAACAAGCGTTTACATAAGAACACACGAGATAAACGAAAAGGGTTTCCTCAGGTGACTACAAACCCTGACGGATCTGAAATTCCCTATTTGCCACCTACTTCCTACGTGACTAAACTTTCTGATCTGCTTACCAACAGTGCAGAAAATTGTTCAAACTTACTTACTAATGAAGAACAGCCTTTGGCTATTACCTTACCAAATAATAAACGTAAGGCGCCTACATCGGAAATGGTTACTGGACCAAATACTAAACGACATAGAGTACAACATGAGTCTTGAACTCGTACATATATAGGCACATACTTACTCGATAAGTCATGACCGAAACCGTTTTTTTACTTTGGTTTTCGCTTTACCAACTAGATCGTATCTTAACGTACGGTCGTAGTTCTAAAAGCTACTGGGGGGCTATGTAGAAATACGGCCTCCGGTCAGTCTAAAATATCAAGATCAATTGAGATACTACATTGGTTTTATTTTGTATTTTAAATAATTTAGTACAAGCTCTTTTTCCAATATTTCCAAAGTGTTCTAAATTCACTTTGATGGCTCCAATAGCCTGAGTATTTGGTATGACTCATCTACTTGGACCTATTTGAGACATTAGTAGATGTAGGATATTATAAACTAAATTTTATAATCTCCGAACTACTACTTATAGATTTTGGTCCTCCCGCCAATCTCCAAAATCCAATAAGTCTTTTTCTTTTTTTAACTTTTCTTCAGATGGAACTTTATTTATATCAGCTAATGTATTAACGTGACTTACGTTATTATGTCTATTTACAAATTAGGCAAGTGGTCATGAACACTTAGTACTTCTAGTGAAAATTATTCAATAAAGAACAGCTAGAGGTACGCCCTGTGTGATCGAGGATATTTAGGCTCTTAACAAGAGGCAGTCCCGATCATTCTTACACAAGCTACCACTGCTAAATCCTAACTGACTAAATTGTATTTTAGTTTAATATAGTTTGAAACCTAGTAATTTCCATCAAAGTTTACACATCAGAAAAACTGGCTTTTCAGCTGTCTACGGGTAACCAGTACTCCCACTACGACAATCGTAATAGTACGATTGGCTTGTCCCTATTTCATCTCGACGCTCTCGAGGACTTGGTCGCCGCCAGGAGAAGAATCAAAATTGATCCACTGCTTTTGATCAAGTGCCTACGGCCCTATTATCTTCTCTCTCTTCGCGTTTGAGTCAAGTTTCTGAGGACCGTACTCGCCCGTCTTCGCGCTCTCGTACTCCTCCATCCCTTCTTTCTTCTACTCCGGGCCTTTGTTGTTCTGATTTCCCTTTGGTCATGGGTGTAATGAAATGGGCCATATCATTCGTGATTGCCCCAATAATGATGAAAATGTCAATGTACTGACTTCTGATCATAAGTGAAATCAGGAAAAGCCCGTGGTTGCCGCTTACTATCAAGAATCGCAAGTTTTTTGCAATGCCGACGATGGCGCAATACCCAATCTTATCAATAAAACACTTGTTGCTGTAAACTTCGATGGAAATTACTAGGTTTCAAACTATATTAAACTAAAATACAATTTAGTCAGTTAGGATTTAGCAGTGGTAGCTTGTGTAAGAATAATCGGAACTGCCTCTTGTTAAGAGCCTAAATATCCTTGATCACACAGGGCGTACCTCTAGCTGTTCTTTATTGAATAATTTTCACTAGAAGTACTAAGTGTTCATGACCACATGCCTAATTTGTAGATAGACATAATAGCGTAAGTCACGTTAATACATTAGTTGATATAAATAAAGTTCCATCTGAAGAAAAAAAAAAAAAAAGAAAAGACTTATTGGATTTTGGAGATTGGCGGGAGGACCAAAATCTATAAGTAGTAGTTCGGAGATTATAAAATTTAGTTTATAATATCCTACATCTACTAGTGTCTCAAATAGGTCCAAGTAGATGAGTCATACCAAATACTCAGGCTATTTGGAGCCATCAAAGTGAATTTAGAACACTTTGGAAATATTGGAAAAAGAGCTTGTATTAAATTATTTAAAATACAAATAAAAACCAATGTATTTTCTCAATTGATCTTGATATTTTAGACTGACCGGAGGCCGTATTTCTACATTGCTAAAGAATTTCGTGAGCCGGTACAAAATCAAGCCCGTCCATAAAAATATATTTGGGGTTCGTACTGTTCATGCCCCTACTGAAAAGGTTACTACTACTATCTTACTTCAAATTTACAACCAAACTTGGTCATTAACATATTTTAAAACTAATGAGTTTACATTCTTAATCACAGATGCAGTACCTGCAGGACATGGTATTTTATTAAGTTACATTGCACAACGAAAAACACCATTAGGATCGCTCGTATAATCCATCACGTTTTGGCCTTAAAAGACAACCAGACATTTCTTCTACTACTGCTTATATGTTGGAGTTCTTATCCCAGCTGAGGTAGACAATGCTGATATGCTTGGATTCCATCGAAAGTGCAGAGATAATCCGGAAGACATTGAACAGTATGACTGGTCTGGAGTCAATTGGGTAGCCCTCCTCCTTCAAGAAATTCCTGATCAAGTCCAAGAACTGAAAGACACCTTTAATCAAATCGTCTACGACCTTGATAATCACAATTATAATTATGAATATGAGGTTAAAATACATCCTACTCCCCGACGGGTCATCTATACACAGAAGATTCAAGAATTGATTCATTGGGAGAAAGAAATATGTGCTTCAGACGATAGTCCTTGGAAGTCAAGTGCGATCCTCGCCCGCATGAACCTTCGAGTAAAACCAACTTGCATTAAGGATGTTCGTTATTGTCAAACCTACAAGATTAATAACGCCAACTTTAGAGTTGACCCCTACTCCCTACCTACAGAATTTGTAGGCGATGGAGCAATGATCTATTTGGGGGAGTGAGTGCGATAGCAAGGCATTGGCATTACTTTCTCCTATATGCTAAAGCAGGCATACGCCAACGTGCTTCTAAAACTCATATATCTTTTGCGCAATACTATCAAAGTATATTATGGCCGGGTCACGGTTCGTACATATACCACAATTAGCCAAGACAGATTGAAAGCGTTAACCATGTTACTGTAGAAATACGGCCTCCGGTCAGTCTAAAATATCAAGATCAAATGAGATAACATATTGGTTTTTATTTGCATTTAAAATGATTTAATACAAGTTCTTTTTCCGATATTTCCAAAGTGTTCTAAATTCACTTTTACGTCCTGTGCGATCTGAGGACATTGAAGTTCTTACAAAAAGGCAGTCCCGATCATTCTTCCACAAGCTATCACTGCTAAACCTTAACTGACCTAAATTGTATCTTAGTTTATATAACATAGTTTAAAACATAAAAATATCCATCGAAGTTTACATTACATCCTCCAAAGGATAAGCATGAAATAGAGGTTTAAGTGTTCTAATTCACTTTGATGGCTCCAATAGCCTGAGTATTTGGAATGACTCATTTACTTGTACCTATTTGAGACGATAGTAGATGTAGGATATTATAAACTATATTTTATAATCTCTGAACTACTACTTACAGGTTTTTGGTCTTCCCGCCAATCTCCAAAATCCAACAAGTCTTTTTCTTTTTTAACTTTTCTTCAGATGGAACTTTATTTATATTAGCTAATGTATTAACTTGACTTACGTTCTTACGTCTATCTACAAATTAGACATGTGGTTATGAACACTTAGTACTTTAAGTGAAAATTATTCAATAAGGACCAGCTAGTGGTACGTCCTGTGCGATCTGAGGATATTAAGGCACTTACCAAGAGGCAGTCCCGATCATTCTTACACAAGTTACCACTGCTAAAACTTAACTGACTTAAATTGTATCTTAGTTTATATAACATAGTTTAAAACATAAAAATACCCATCGAAGTTTACATTACATCCTCCAAAGGATAAGCATAAAGTAGAGGTATTTGTGCGACCATGAATTGTTGGTCACAATACATACCAAACTTGGCTCTCGTCTTTTCATTGTTGACTGATTTGCATGCTTCATATCGCTTGGTAACAATAGAAGCAATCAATGGTGTCATTATGCTAGTAGATGCTTGTCCCATAAGAGTTGGTTCGGGCTTATTTGTGCGTATACTGCGCAATGATGAATCCTCCGCAACCTTTCCTATAGGTTGGTAAAAGCCCCTAAGCAGTAAGCGGGTTGAGCAAGCTGATAAAGCTTTACAAGACAACTTGAAGTTGCAGAACACCTTGGCTTCTAAACAAACATCTCAAAGGAGACCATTACCTTCAAAACCTCAGGTATCTTGTCGACCCAGCCATACAATAGACGGGCACTTCTAGTTGTCTCCATACAAACGATCAAGGACAGCTCAGAAGCGTGCCCTTTCAGAGAGACAAACAATCTATCTCGATAAGGCAGTTTTCTTATCGTGCCCAACACTCCACACGCCACTGACACCCTTACTATACCCCCTCAAGGAAGGTTTAGTATTAATGGCATTGATCGCCTGTTCCCAGTTGCCTATCGATCGAATAAACTTAACCCAGCCCAATCTCGGTATCACATTTTTTACTTGGAAACCATGGCTATCGCCTACGGTGTTGATAAAGATGAAATGACTATCACCCCAAACCACCACCTCATTATCATATGGACCGACCATATGTCTGTTATTTCTTTCTTTAGTCCACAAATAGAGGTTCCTATATCTACTCGGGATGATAGACTCCTTCGCCTTGTGGAGAAGGTCCGACGTCATGACATTAACATCAGACACATTCCTGGTGATTGGAATTTTGTGGCTGACATGATGTCTCGTGCTCCTACACTTCTTGATCCTACTACGTTACCTGCTAACCCACAGGTTACGTGGTCTACACCTCTTGTAATCCCTCCACCACTCCTTGTGGCAACACTCCGCCCCCATCCCACTGCTTAATTACAAGAACTCAAGCTTAACCCTGCATGGTTCACGCTTCTTGTCCAACGATGGGGGGTCCTCAATTGGATCTCTATGCAAGTCCACAATGCCATCATTTGAAGAACTATTGTGGTCAGTAAGGTGAAACTATGGGTTATACTGCTGCAACTGTCCCTTTGGAAGATGCTTTCTATTTCGTTAACCCACCATGGTCTAAGTACCCAGCATTCTCGAAAGCTATTGCTATTTTACCGTGTTGGACTACAGCCCCTTACTTGGCGTTCCTATTTCTATCTCACATACTCAGGACACTTTCCTCCTTGATGGTCAACGCCCTTTAGGTTTTCCCGCTTGGGATTACACTATTGCTGGTTTTTTTTAGCGTTTAATCATTACCCCTTCCGATCTCTTTCCAGAATTCGTTGGTGCCAAAGGCCCTCCTCAACATGATCCTAGCCCCGTTTCGACGTCGCTATTCCCTGCGATGGCTTTAACCAAACGCAAGCCTTCACGAAGCAAGGTAGACCCTGAGCAAGAAGTTTATTTAGGCAATGCTCTTTGTGAATCCTTTCAAGAAACACGGAAGTGGCGTTGGCCAAAGAGTGTCTCGACATCCTCCTTAACATCTTCTCTTGGTTCGATGCCTTCGCTGGCCTCTGGTCCGATCAATGTGCCACTAGACCAGTCCGCCTTACCTGTGGCACCTGACCCTTCTGTGCCACAGCTGCCTCCACTCGCTTTGCCGGGCACACAGTCCCCTCCTCCTCCTCCTGCTAATGTACAGACGCCTGCTTCTTCTACTTTCTCGGAACCGGATGGGGACCCTGTGTCGGACGATGATTCGATGGATGACCCGGGAACCACCTCTTCCCACCTTGATCCCCTTCCCTTGGATTGTGTTCAGGAACCCTCACCTACTTCTTCTCCTTTGGGATATATTTTACCACCGCCACATGCAAGCCACCCTTATACAATTTCCCCTGACCTTGTTGGTGATGAACGAACCACTACTGCCAAGACAACATCTACTCTCGTCCGTCGGCTACACGCTACTGGAAACGAACCACTATCTTTGCCTTAAGCTATTGCGCTCTCTCTAAAACACCTCACAAGATCAATACTTCAATACTCGAGTGATTCCCCCTCACCGAGTCCTCCGTATCATTTGGTCTTTACATCTTAATCGAGGGCATGCTCGTCCTGTTCGCCTCGCCCGAATGCTTTCTGATCTTTATTACTTGGACAGTCTCCCCCGATTTTTTACTTTGCCTTTTAAAATACGTGCCCTGGGTGTGCTTGTGAAGGAGTTAAACCTGGCCCTACCATGGGACTCTTGACGCAACTAACCAGTGGTACTTATTTTGGTGCTGTTCGACACCTTGATTTCAAGGTTATGAAAGAAACCTCACGTGGTTTTCGCTACCAATTATTCTGCATTGATGAGCACACTCGCTACGTCAACAGTGCATCCATGCGTCATGATGAGGAATCTGCTTTTGATGTGATCCAACAACTCAAATAACAGTCAGAACAATTGGCATATATTATTGAATATATCGCTGATGCTGACAGCCCATTCAATAGCCAGCTCTTTACTGATTGGTGTGCGGAACAAGGTACTAAGTGTCACATTGTCTCGACTGGTAATCATCGGCATAACGACCTTGTAGAGAAACTCATAGATACGTACCTCGTATGGGTTGAACGAAATGAGTTTATTGATACTTGGGACATTGAGAGTTGGAAGTTCGCACGAGATTACAACTCCACTGTCAACACCATTATAATGTCGCACCACATACTCTGGTTACTGTTTCGTCAGTTTCACCACCCAAACAACCGCGATTTAGAGCTTATTCTAAATGAGGACCGATCTCCTAGTGATCTTTTTATTACTTTGATCCCTCAACCAACTGATGCTGATCGTACTGTGTGGGAGCGTAACCGCCGTGCCCAAGCTTCCCAAGCTCACCAAGCTAACCAACATCGTTATAATGCTCCTATGATCGCTATTCACCGCCTTGTTCTCTACAAACTGAAACCTACACCTTTCTCTGACCGCACCCTATGGGGTGGTCCTGCACGGGTGATTTCGCTTGATCCTCCGGGTATGCATGCTATCCAAGATTGTGCTACTTTTAAAAATTATCGAGTACATCGCTCTAAACAAAGCATACCGTGAACCTGTCGGTAGACCTGCCCCTAATATCCCTGGTACACGAGGAAATTCTGTTTATACGCATTGGCTATTCTACATTAGCCCGTTCAAGGATGCCCCTGAATATGACACAGCCCAGTTAACTGCCGCCTTTAAAGATTGGCCTTCTGCTACTGATTTTCGATACAAACGTAATGGCGCTCTTCGCGCTTATGCTTCTCTTGCTGCTGTCCATTGCCATGATGCCAGCAATTCTACTTTTTCCGATGCGGATGTCGCTTTTCTTCAAACCCATTTACCTGCTTCCCGTGTCACCACTTTGAAGTCAGCTTTGAAATGTGCTTACACACTGGCTACTAATCCAGTTTAACGCGCCTCTCTATTATTAGAGTGGCGTACCAACCATTCTGCTTCTTCTACGCCACCTTCGTGGCTGCCCTACATGACTTTTTTTGCCTCTTTTACTCTCATTACCTGGCCAAGTTTCATTCTCTACCCTCCAACCACAGTTTTCTATCCGATTTTTCTTCTCTAAATCGAACGGGGTGTTGTAAAACCTGGCGGCCTGGTGGGTATTTTTCCTGGTGGCCTGGTGGGTAGAGTATTCTTCCTAGATTTACCCTTGTAAAAGCCTAAACCTTCGCGGAAACTTTCGGTTGCCCTTTTGGCGCGCCACTTTCGTGTCGTCCAACGGGATTCGCACTGGTCGCCGCCAGGAGTATAAATAGTGAACACGGCGCTTTCTTCGGGTCACTTTCTTACTGTGAACTAAAGCAACCGACCTTAGGTCAATAAACTTAGACTCCCCAAACACAATACGTGTACATTACGTGTCACTTTACGGTGCCTTTACAATTGTCAAGAATTGAAATAGAGGGTTGTGTCAAAAAGCTATGATTTCCTTTTTGTTGTTAATAATTGAGAAAAAAACTTAGCAGAATGAAAAAGGGGGTGAGGGGGGGGTCTACCGCAGTATGTATTTAAATAGCAGGCTAAATAATAAATATGACAATTAAAATATATTTTTCTTAAAATATATATTAACGATCGAAGTCATATTAGGCGATATTTTCAATTAATATTATACACTGAATGCAGTAACAAGCTAAATATGACAATTTAAATTATGTATTTTTATTAAAACATTACACAAGTAGCGAGCGAAGCAAGCGATTTCAAAGTACCAATATTCAAATAATACCATTTTGATATCAATACACAAGTAGCGAGCAAAACGAGCGGATCCAATTTGTCAAATTATTTAAACTAGCTCCGAGCGAACAAACTCAGTCAAATCATGATGTATAAAAACGTATTCGCCGGTGCCATTCCCGTCCAGGGGACGCGTAGCCATTAGCTATTAAAAACAAGGTTGCATCTGAAGAAGAGTTATAGATAAATAAAAAAGACTTACTGTATTAGATTTTGGAGATTGGCGGGAGGACCAAAATCTGTAAGTAGTAGTTTAGATATTATGAAATTAGTTTTTAGAATCCTATATCTACTATTGTCTCAAATAGATCTTAAAGTCGGTTCCCTCACTACATCCCATCCTCGCCCAACGGTTATTCACATTGATGATCTATCAGCCTTGAAGATTGTACTTGGAACCGGGACGCCGAACGGCCCTAAGCACTTTCAAATTCGGCATCATTACATACGTGAATATGTTCGTAACGCTGGGGTTATGCTTACGAATGGCAACCCAGCGGATCTTCACACTATGAGCCTACATCGTCTCAAGCACACCGAATTTGGTAGTTTGCTTTTGACTTCTCCCCGGATCTTTTTTTATGGGAAGGGGGGTGGAGGGAATTTGAGCTAGCTTTGTTCTCTCAATATCAATATAAGGGCATTATCGGTCCGGGTTATTTGTCCTGTTTGGTTTTCTATAGTTGTCTCACTAAGTTCACTCACGTATACGACAACTAAACACAAACTATGCCTTAAGTTTTTAGGTTTCAACAATATATGTTGAATACGAAAATATAATTAAAAAAATTGTTCTTCTGTGTCCAACGATTATCGGACACTTTCACTTTACAGCGACGACAAATAGAAAACTTTACAAAAAGGGCCATGGAAAACTTTACATAATAGACCATAGATGAATAGGCGTTTTTGCTTTCCTTTTCTTCGTTTTCTTTACAAAGTAGAAGGTTATGCTTCAGGACAAACCTAGTTTTTTAATTTTGGTTCTTAGACCTCTACTGGAGTTTTGTCAGGCTCGCACGCGGCTCCCAAATCGACCCACGTACAACACAATATTTAGTATAATATAAATAGGGGGTTCACTTTACAATAAATAAACAGCTACTGAGAAACGTTGGATTGATATGTTTCTACACTATGTTCGTTTCAGTCCAGCTAGTAGAGCCTAAATAGTAAATAGATTGTATAGGTAAGGGAGAGGTTATCATAGAGCCACTGCTCATGGCCCGAGCTGTGGACAACGGCAGGGACTATCTCGTCGACATAGATTACGAGTATGATGTCGCAAATAGGGTGAGTCCAGATGTTCTCGTCATGTTGGCTCTGAATGAAGCCGAGATGGCGGAGGTTCGGTAGTGGCCCCGGAGAAGAATCAGAACAGCGTTGGGGGTAGTGTCCGAGTTCGACACTCCCCTTTGGAGAGAGCATAGGAACAGGATTATCGGTTTTGGAGTAGAGGTATGTTGTATTGACATCAAAGTGGTGGACGGTGCGCTTCTGAAAAGCCGCGGTGGCCAAGGAAATACGGAGCGTCGTGGAAGACGCAGTTGGGGCGTAAGTGTCCCAGAAGGAATCACCATGCCGTTGTTCGTCACTGCGGGCTAACATTCTCGTTTTATGAATGGTGAGCTCGCCATTTTCGTCGTGTTTCTTTGTGAATACATATTTCGAATATATAATCTTGGCGGTAGAGGGAACAGCGGTGAGTTGAATGACATAGGTCAGTTTATTGCGGTCATGGGTTGCACGTTCGCGATCGATAGTCCGGGACCACTGTGGCTACTCCGATTCTGTACGTCAACGTGCTGCAGTCAAAAGTCTTCTTCTCACTCGTCACATGCATCTCAAAAAGACTCCACCCAATACGCCCCAGCTCAACGGTGAAATTGAGCGTGCCCACGACATGCTGAATGTCCTAGTCCGTACTCGCCTTCTTGACTATTTAATATTGGCGGTAGAGGGAACAGCGGTGAGTTGAATGACATAGGTCAGTTTATTGCGGTCATGGGCTGCACGTTCGCGATCGATAGTCCGGGACCACTGTGGCTACTCCGATTATGTATGTCAACGTGCTGCAGCCAAAAGTCTTCTTCTCACTCGTCACATGCATCTCAAAAATACCCCACCCTATACGCCCCAGCTCAACGGTGAAATTGAGCGTGCCCATGACATGTTGAATGTCCCAGTCCGTACTCGCCTTCTTGACTCTGGCCAACCCCTCCTTCACTGGTCTCTGGCTTTGGCGCTGGCCATTCCTTCGGACAAGTGGCAGGCCTGCTACGACTGTGTTGTTGCTTATCGCATTGAAGGCTCCGCCCACAAATCGACCCACAAGTTTGTCGCCTACTGTCACTATGGGGTGTTCCTCGGCCGCGTGACCAACAGTACTCCTGACACATACATTGCTCAATCATTCCACACTCAACAGATCATTAACACTAGAAAACTCCAGTTCTTTTCTTACGAACAACCCCAGTGATCTCCTGATGACAAGCGTTGCACGCAGACTGCTACCCCTTGTACATATGAGATTCATGAGGCACGGCATACTCATCCCCACACTACAACCATCATGGTCTCTTATTCTGCACCACAATCGTTACCTGTATCGCCGTTGTCTCTTCCGTCTCGCGTCTCTCTTTCTCCTGTATCTGGCACATTACCCGCACCCTCCATTCTTCCCCGTGACACCATCCCACCACCTTCCAGTCCTATTCCCATACTGGTATCACAAGCCGCTCGCCTTCCTCCTACACCGCGTCCTACTCGCTCGGTTCCACCTGCTATCCTCATACCTCCAATTTTGGCCCTCGAATCTAATGACGAATTTTACTCGCCACCATCCCCTCCTTCTGCACCTTCGTGACAATGCATACATACCCGACGTAGATGACTTCATGAATTTTTATTCCAGAGACAACCGTCTCATCAATTCTCATGCTTATGCCAGAACCCCATCACATGGTACCTAGCTCTCAATCCCATTGAAGACATCGACGGGCACATCTAGTTGGCTGGCTATGGAGGATCATTTTCATGCCCCATTTCTCAGTGGGCTATCTCGCGCTAAGAGTATTCGGTAATACAACACGTGCCATCAAGTGTCAGTATCACCTGAGACTCTCCAATTATTGTATCCCAATGTTGTGATGGAAAACACATCATTATAGAAAAACGATCATATCAATATCAACAGTCTCCGGCCTCTGTCGTATACAAATATATTTACAAACATACCAAACTAGATTATTTGTTTGTTTGTTTTCTGTCAATATAATATATCTATTTTTAGATCATTTGATTATTATACAGATACAAATATCTACAATTGCGTTTCAACGTATACCAGGTTTTATAACCGTAATAGCGTTTAAACGGTAATACGTTTATAATATACGTTAACATGTCCTCCTACTATAGGAACCCGCTGATTTTACACAGCCCTCCCCTCAGCTTGAAAATTCCAATGCTGACTCAAAAAGCTCACATGGATTGTACAAGCGAAAAGAAGAAACGGGTTTCGATCATATAATGGCCTCAGTGCTTACATTTTATTCTCTCAGACAAAATATACTTGGACTTTATAAGTTACTCGGTTACTCTATTATGTTTGGGTTTAGGTCCCTGAGGTCCCCGATGGTGGATGGGACGTTTCTTAGTGCCTTTAGGAGGTACATACATTCCATGGTCCTCGAAACTTGGAATGAATGATGTCTGTGGATAAACCTTAAATACATCAGGACGTTTGTTTGTAGGTAAGTTAGCTTTTGCGTCTGTCTTGTTCTTATGTAGGCGTTTACGAAACTTCTTATTAAAAGCCTTCAATACATCTGGATAATCGAATGCCGATGGAGGTAGATCGTATTGCGCGCCATCAGCAAACTCCGTTGTGTAGTAAGTTATGTCCTCATTGTTGTACTTCCCCAAAATTTTCTTCAACTCGTAAGACATTAGAGGTGTAGTAGCTTCATTCACGTGTGCGACGAAGGATGATTTCTTTCGTCGAAATTCGATGTGATCCGATATTAAGAGCGCTTGAACCGTCAACATTGTTAACTTCGTAAGTTCTGCTCTTCTTATTGGCCACTGAAATTTTGAATGGTCCAATGTATTTAGCCGTAAGCATAGTTGTATCGGAGTTGCGAGCCATAATGTTGACTATGTCGCCTACCTCAAATTCGGCTATCTTTTTTTAGTCAATCTATCGCTTCTGTCTCTTCTTGAGTGCGATGTCCTTCATCTCTCAAACAAGGAAAGACGACGTCTCTGATACGACGCATCTTCTCTAGCCATGGTAACACATGATCGTCCTCTGAGTCCTTGTTGAAGGGTACTTGTAGTTCACTATAACGGCCCCTGAAATAGTGAGCGGGTGTTGCACCAGTGATTAAATCCGGTGTCTCGCTCATTTGTGTCTGTACCCAGTTAATTGAGTATGGCCACAAGTCAGCATCGTATAGTAATGCTCCACGCATGAACTCCTTCATCTTTCTGTGTCGTACCTCATCCGCACCTTGTGTTTGAGGCTTATAGGGCACCCCCATTTTGTGGCATGATCCCGCAACGAGTAACAGAGTCGTCATGACGTCTCCTGTAAACTCATTACCGTTGTCGGCACATACAATCGCTGGCCAGTCGAAATCTGCGAAACACTTATATATGCACTCAGACACAGTTTGTGTTGATTTATCTTTCAGAGGATACAACACGTTATATCTTGAAGCAACACCAAGAACGTGGCAGACATACTTATCTTTTGTTTGTTCAGACGTGGGTAGCTATACCAAATCAATGTCAACCCTGCGCCATGGCTCGTCTTCTGATACACTCCGCGATGGAGCATATCCATAGCGCTTGATCCGGTTAACTTCGCAGTCGCTGCATTCGTGATAGACCTGAGATATATATTGCTTTAAACTTGGGTGTACAATCCCGTACCTCTTACAATCTTTCTCAGTCCTAACCTTATCCATGTATTTAAGCGCATGATTCTGCCTTAACCACTTCAGAATGTCTGCCTCCGATGACCTTGCTGTATCAAAATCTGGAGGTGAGGATTACACTACCACATCACTTGGACTCGAAGGCTCGACTTGTCCAATCTCGCCTGAAAGATCGGCCGTGTGAATTCTACTAATGTTCTCTTTGTCCATTAGTTGAGTTACATGGTCGTATACATCTGGAAAATCACTCATCAACTGCTTGAGTAGCCTTGTCTCGGCTTCGTATGCAGTTGCTTTGTCAGAACGTATCTTCTTGTAGAATGCTTTCGCTAGTGATGAGTTCTTCTTTGCTTCTTTAGAATTGGATTGTACTTCGGCGACCCATACTGCAGGTGTATGCGTCATCCCATCCTCTCGCAGAGACTTAGGTGTCAAGAGTGGAATCTTGGATTCTTCAACCTTACGTATGAAGGTGTCGGATGGTGTAGTCAGGAAGTCCCTGATAGGGGTTATTTGGGATTAGGGTTTATTTGATATTTGGGTTTTATTAGTGACTACATTTTGAACCGGGTTTATCCAACCAGATCAAACTGATTAACGGAGAACACGTGACAAAATGATAGTCATAGGATTGGTTCAATAATTAAACAACGTCTCGCCTTGTACGAGGGGAGTGCATTGAGATACAGTTATTTTCGACTACTTATTTAACTGACTTAGATGTTGTGCATTAATTGAACTTATCCTAGATAGGAAAAGAAGATAGTAGGACCGAGAGGTTTCTATGTGGAAGTAGAAATTTTTTATGACACGAAGAAGAGAGAAAGTTCTAGGCATCAGTAGGCATTAGTAACTGAAATGACGGTTCCCAACGCGAACCAACCATTGTTAAATGACACGGATAGTGGATTCATTAGTAGCGATACAAGCGATAGCATGCCAGCACTTCTACCAAACAGCAGTAGTGCTTCAGAGTACGAAATGACTGAAGGAGCCGTGAGAATAGAAGGGCATGCGAGCCGTGTGGGTCAACACAGCCGTAGAATACGAACACATGTACATCGACAGGTAGACATGTTGAATAAGAGAGTAGAACGACTGGAGAGCATAGAAATTAATAGTCAAGAAACCCCAAGGACGACAACGATGGGTAATACAATAGAGAATCGTAACAGAGAAAATGTTGTGTTGGAACAAGAGAATGGGAATCTAACGTTCACATTATCGACATGGACTCTCCGAACTATGCCACGTCAAGAGAAACGCACAACGTCATGGGAACCGATACCGGAGCGAGAGTCGATTCAAACCAAGAAAGATGGGAAGGATTTGGAAGAACAGTAGACGGTAGCAGGAGGTCATGGAACACGTAAAGGAAACCAGGTAGGTGTATATGTTTGATCATCACTATGGCAACGAGGTATACGTGTGTATGGGCAACCAAAAGGTACGTAAGAAACTGTGTACAGTAATATGAGAGAAAAGGATGATGTGGGATGGATACTCAAGTAACCAGATGTAAACTAAATAATTCTTCAGTAGAAGATATGAAACTACAAAGAAATAACATTCGCACGTAGACACCAAAGTAAGATGTACATGCAATGTCAATCACACAAACAGACGACAATCATATAGCAAGTTCTTGTACGCAAAATGAACGGTACAAACACAATAGGAAAGGTACAAGTATAAAAACAATAGGGTGTGCGTATACAGTACTAGAACAGATACACGAGTGAGTGAGCATATAAATGTGCATATGAATGGTCTGATCAAATTCGTCAATGTCAATGTGAGTATGAATAACCCGTATGAGTTTCTGTAGACAAGTGTTCGTGAGATGACGAGCAGTACCAAGACACAGCGACGGCGGGTGTAGAAAGCACGACTAGCCAACTAGTTAGAGTCGAAGCCGAAAGAGGAACGAAGAAACGTTGGTAGCGAAAAGACACATGTACGGAGCGATGGAACAAGAACATGAAGAGTAAGAAGCCACAGAGCGAGTAATGAAGCGAGTAATGGCATGAGGTTCGAGAGTACGGAGTTGGCCGGAGGAGTAAAGAGCAACCGCAACGATAGTCAGGGTAGTTTGGAGCAAGAGGTTTATGCGAGAACGATGCACCAAGGGCTTCAAGTAATTAGTAGGCGTGAGGATCGCAGGTGAATGTCTATTTAAAGTCAAAGGAGAAACAGTCGAAGCATCACATTGCTATCAATAGACAACAAAGGATTACTTCTACCATGGCTAACATTCGACAGAGTCGTCGGTAATAGCAGCTATCCCCAGAACAACGTGAACGGGATGACTTCCATCAACGAGGTTTTCGTCGACGGACTCAGAAATAAGTAGACACTGGCGGATAATTGTAGGGCGACTTAGAGATAGAACATCGAACTAACCGAACAATATATCAGCAGACGCTACCGGCACAACAACAACGCGATGGGCGAATAACCACCCCGAGTGATGTGGACTTCACGGATCGTGAACGACGAACCCCGAAACCATAGAGAGCTGCACATTCGTCGTCGCAGGCTTACTACCAGGAGGGGACAACTCCTCGAGAGGCATCAAGAGCTGTCGCAAGTAAGCACCCTTGTTAGTATGCCAATGGGAGACGACATAGCCGAAGTAGAGACGACGACACGCCAGAACAAATGACGAGCCTACTTCGACGACAGCAATCGCTATTGGAGAAATATGAACGGCGTTTGCAACGACTACGACGAGCGATCACACCTTCATCACCGGACAGCCTCGAGTTCCGCATTAGAGGAGCCGACGACGCCCGTCACGGGTTAGGGTATACATCGTCGGATCAGGACGATGGTGATACACAACAGGAGACGGTGTCACTTCAAAGCTTTGCACAGGAACAACGTAGGGCCACCCAGAACCCTCACGGCAGGGAGACACAGGACAATCGTCGTGACAACATGGATACGTCTTTACAAGCACAACGTCAGGGTCAACAGTTTGTACGAGAAGCTATGGATAACAGTCTACCGTCACGCAGGATGCTTGAACGCACACCGTCGAGTCAAGCCACGTCATCTGAGAAGGGTCGGTGCTTGGCTCAGCAGGCCACACCATTTACACTAGACAGCATAACGGCGGATCGCCAAGCCTTGTACGCGCGAATGCTCAAGCTGTCGGAGAAATTATGTAGTGCAGTGGAAGCGAACAATTTACCATGAGCGGAGGCACTCAGGGGTGTACTCGAGACATTAAGAGCAACCCACGACTCACGACCAGCAAACAAGTAGGAACCACGGGACCCACGTAGTTGGCCGGAGTGGCCCTCGAACCGGCACAACCTCAACAACATTATGGAGCGCGACACTAAAGGGGCATTGCGAGAAGCCCTTAAGAATGCGCAGATTTCGGGTCTAGATGAAGCATGAAGTCTTCGTTGGTTTTACAGGGTGTTAATTCAATTTAAAGCCGAGCAATCTACGCTCGATTATATAAAATCTAGTCACCAACGTTGTGGTCAGAATACAAGTTTAGGTTTATTACAAGTTTTACAGTTTATCAGAATAATCTGATAAACTGGGTTTTAGGGTTTTGCTGGTTTTACAGCACATGACTAATGACTCATTTAAGAGTCAGTCATTTTAGGATTACTGTTTATAATTACTAATAAATGAACAACGTCCCCCTCCCTGAGGAGGGAGAACGTTGAGATACAGTTATCTCGCGTATACTTACTACAGTTTTAAGCTTAACCCTGCCAAGTGCCACTGCGCTATCTCCGAAGTCATGATCCTAGGGAAGAAAGTATCGGCACAAGGCATTGACATTGACCATGAAAAGCAGGCCAAGCTGATCGACTGGCCCACACCACAACGATACAAAGATATAGCCTCGGCGTTGGGTTTAGCAAATTACCTCCACGAACATCTGCCTAATTTCGCGAACACGGTTGCACCCTTGCGCGAATTTTGCAAACTCAAACCAAAGGAGTTGATAGGTGATCGTTGGGAGGAGAGACATGCACAGGCGTGGCAGGCAATGAAAGACGCAGTGGTGAATGCTGTGGCGTTACACTTTCCGGTCGACGGCATTCCTCTGAACTTGGAAACCGACGCTAGCGATTACGGTTTAGGGGGAGCGCTATTCCAATGGGTCAACGGTAAGAAACATTACTTAATGTTCTTTAGTAAGACTCTGAACCATGCGCAACATAACTACGCCACACCTATGAAGGAGTTACTGGCATTGGTATATGGACTGACACATTTCAGGGAATACTTGGATGGGCAACGGTTTGCGGTCTTCACGGACCACAAGGCCCTTGTATATATGAACACACAGCTCAAGCTTAATCCGATGCTTCAGAGATGGCATCATATCATCGCGCCATGCAACTTTACCATATCGCATATACCAGGAGAGTCAAATGTGCTCCCGGACATGTTAAGTAGAGTACACGAGGGGACAGCGGAGCAGGACGAACTCGAAGTAATGTATACCGACGGCTGGCAGTTATTCCCTAGTTACTTTGAACAAGCGCAACAACACTTTGGACCGAATGACATAGATGTATTTGCGGACCCAACCAACGCTCAGCTTCCTCGGTTCTGGACGAAGGATGATGGGGAAGGAGCGTTTGCCCACGACTGGTCGATAGTCGATGGATGGATGAACCCGCCTTGGGAACAGATACACAGGATGTTACGCAAGATACGAGCCGACGGCGCACGGGCCACAGTATATGTCTACCATGGGTACCAAGAGCACCATGGTTCGACCTGTTCAAGCAGTTATTGCAGACAGAACCGGTGCTGGTACCACGGACACCACACACGTTCCTCAAGTACGCTAAGTACGCATGTGGGAAGACACCATGGGGTCATACCGTAGTAGCACGGGTGGGTCCTCCCAATGGATTCAAACTGGACCCGCTGTTTTCACAGCGACTTGGTTTTGCAGAACCAAAGCATACAAAATACGTCATGTGCTTAGACACAGCGCGAGAAATCTCAGTGGCACTGGCAGATGCAGAGGGTCAACCGGCGTTTGCACAAGCGAGTCCGGCGGAGAAACAGCGTCGTACGCAACTCACTCACGCAAGCGCAACACGAACAAGGACATCATGGGGCGGCGGACACAGTCCAACAACTTCGTCAGAACGGTCACATTTGGCCAGGGGCACTTGAGTTAGCCACAGAAGTTAAGCGGCAATGTGGCACATGTTTGGGACAGGACACACTTCGTAAAGGTTTCCACCCGATGATTAGCATCGATGCACGCTACCCGTGGGACCATATTCAAGTGGACTACATCCCGATGCCACTGGAGTCCAGACGCAAGAACAATTATATTCTTCACGTCTTAGACATCGCCACAGGCTATTCTATCCTTCGAGCCACACCGGACAAGACAAATGAAACCACGACACAGACACTCATAGAGATTTTTGGCGAACATGGTTTCCCCGTAAAATCCAAACAGACATGGGGAAGGAGTTCACCAACAAGTTAGTGGAGCTTCTGGTCCAGGAAGTGGGGATGCTACATAAGGTGTCTCCACCATATCGACCCCAAGTGCTGGGCGCGGCAGAACGACGTCACAAGGAGATTACACGTTCTATTCGACAATGCTGTGAGGCAGTTCCCCTTCGATGGGACGAACGCCTTCCGTTTACGATGCTATACCAGAACCTTCGGATATCCCGTCGCCATAAGAGTGCACCGTTTAGCGTGTACTTTGGCCGCCGCCATGTTCCGTTCGCCGATTTCACGGACGAGTTACCGGATTCTCAGCCGATGACGAATGACACCTGGGCACAACGATTAGACCAGTTACAGGACACTATATTGCCGACCCTCCACCACATTACCAAGAAGTATACAGGCAAGCTTACGACGACATTTGACCGCCTGCATGCTCACGACTTGGTACATTTCGACGAAGGAGATGTGGTCATGGTACGATCAGAAGGCCGAACAACGAAGGCTATGCGGCCATTGTTTGGACCATATGTAGTCAAAGCTAGACACGGCCAACGCTACGAGTTAGCGAACAAGGATGGTTCCGCCCCACCAGAATTCAAGACCAAACCGGTACGGGTGGAACTCCTCCGTTTAGTGCATAGACGCACAGACCCACCAATTAACGAAGACTTATGGACCGAAGGAGGGGTGGAGTTTCGCCATATTATCACACATCGTACGAATGATGAGACGGGGAAATTAGAATACCTGGTGAGATGGCGAGAAGGCGAACCAACGTGGGAAACAGCAGAAGCTTTTGATGATGCCAACGATATCGCGGCCTACCACAAAGCTTCGCAGACACGGACACGTAAGCGCCAACGTGCACAAGTCTAATACTTTATCTTCAATATAACTTTGTTCTCGGATATCGAGCTCAAGCTCTGGAGCATCAACCAGCAACTCTAGCTCCCGAGTATAAACCAGCCACTCGAGCTCTTGAGTATAAAAAGCAGCGACTCTAGCTCCCGAGTATAAACCAGCAACTCGAGCTCTTGAGTATAAAAAGCAGCGACTCTAGCTCCCGAGTATAAACCAGCAACTCTAGCTCCCGAGTATAAACCAGCCACTCGAGCTCTTGAGTATAAAAAAAGCAGCGACTCTAGCTCCCGAGTATAAACCAGCCACTCGAGCTCGCGAGAATAAACGGTTAGCACTCGAGCTCGCGAGGGAAAATCGTCAGCGGCTCAAGCTCGCGAGGTTAAATGAGCCACTCTTGCTTCGGAGTATAACACAGCGAAATCAATCAAACAACTCCTTGGGCATTGTTTTGAAACAGCGGGTTAATGGTTTGCACGGTTTCTGCCACTGGCAGTTTTTCTCCGACACAAATACAGTCCTATATTGTACTTGCCAAACTCCTATATGCTGACACAGATGAACAGTAGCTTCAAGAATTCAAACACGACGGGTCGCTCGAGACGTACACATCGGGTCCTCTAGCTCTCTGAGGTAAAATGCCAGCACAATGCTCTAGCTCTCTGAGGATAAATGCCAGCACAATGCTCTAGCTCTCGAGGATAAATGCCAGCACAATGCTCTAGCTCTCGAGGATAAATGCCAGCACAATGCTCTAGCTCTCGAGGATAATGCCAGCACATAAGGTACTATGCTATTCTTATCATCTCTGAAACTAGCACACTGCTTTGTTCAGTGCTTCAGTTTGGGGGGGTTGTGGTCAGAATACAAGTACTTATATTTATTTGATTATTTTAGGTTTATTACAAGTTTTACAGTTTATCAGAATAATCTGATAAACTGGGTTTTAGGGTTTTGCTGGTTTTACAGCACATGACTAATGACTCATTTAAGAGTCAGTCATTTTAGGATTACTGTTTATAATTACTAATAAATGAACAACGTCCCCCCCTCCCTGAGGAGGGAGAACGTTGAGATACAGTTATCTCGCGTATACTTACTACAACGTTTAGTTGCATGGACACCAGAACTACAGATAACACAAATCTGTTCACACGAGACACAGGCCACAGTGGACCCAACGTTTCGGGAACTGGCCAAGGGGCACCTCAAGCTTAGTAATATTCCAGTGATGGAACAGATGACTTACCTGATTGAGAATCATCGCCGTGCACACGAGCGTTGTCGACCGATACCGATTTTAAGCAGCTACTTAACCATTGTATAGTGTAGTTGTTGGAAGACACTTTAGGATCCCGTACATATGCGCGCATAGTACAGCGTCAGCAACAACAATGGCGACAACGTCCGACTCCAACAACTAATCCAACGACGTGCAACGGTTGCCGAGCACAAGCACCACCAGGATCGCGACACATACTGCGCTGCCATCATCATCGGGCGACTCAACCCGTGAGACGGGACATTAGAATACGGACGTCCGACACCGGTCAGCAACATAGAGATGTCCATCAGGACAGCGGTCTACACCGTCACAGAGGCCCGGACACCAACCACAACAATACCCAAGCCGACAGACGACCTCTACTACGACGACACCTCAGATTAATGTACTCACACAAGATGACGGACCGGGTCCAGATAGCCAGTCGGCCATAGAGATACATATACATTCAATTCTGACAAACGACGTCGAGCAGGCCGCGGTTACACAAACGGACACATCGCAGTCCCAATGGACTCCGATAACAGAGCAACACTGAAACCTCATGGTGTCCGATAATGATGTAGCATTTACGTTTTAGAACTGTGTCTATATACAATTGCAGGTGAATGGCCGTACATTCCGAGCGTGTAAATACAGGTGCAAACCGTAGTTGCATCACACGCGCATCCGCAGACCTCTTAGGGACATGATGACGGACCTCGGATTATACATTGGTGGGATTCAGTCGCCACTCGCGCCCATCGGTCATCCTTAAACCTATGACTAGTCGTCAAGCCCCCAATACCACCGAACCAGACGGAGTACGGACAAGGCTGGCTGCAGTTTTAGAAGCGAACGCCGACATTGCAGACAATGCACGTTGTCGCTTAGAGGAGAGTGAGGTGGCGATACCGGTGACACGCGAGCAAACCATGAGTATGAGACGATCGACACGTAACTTTGTATCTGAGTGTTGGTTGCCGTATGTCGACGGACAAGTACAGAAGTGGTTGAAAGACCTAGTGATTACAAAGCAGACCACACCAACGACGGTTAATCTTCCTTTACTAGCAGTTCCGACATTCGACAGTGAGGGTAATGTGAAGAAGGTACGCGTATGTCTAGACATGCGAGCGGTCAACGCACTGATTCCAGGAGACCAGTTCTTGATACCGAGGGTGAATGAGATCGTTTCATGGCTGAAGAGCAGGAAGTACTATACCACACTCGATATATCAGCAGTATATCATAGACTACCAATACATCCGGATTCCAGATACCTGTTTAGTTTCACACACGATCGATGCCAGTACTCGTTTACATCGGCATCTTTCGGGTTACATGGATTGACGCAACAATTCCAACGGGCGCTCAGTACGATACTCAATGGTCTACCAGTCCACCACTGCATTGACGACATTGTGATTGCCAGTGATGATTACGAAGAGCACATCGCTACAGTGAAGGAGGTGATCAGAAGACGTACCACAGTTTCAAACTGAATCCGGCGAAGTGTCACTTCGCAATTGCAGAGGTTATGATACTAGGCAAGAGGGTCTCAGCGACAGGGACTGTCGTCGACTTCGAGAAGCAGGCTAAACTACTCGACTGGCCAACACCTCAGCGGTACAAGGGCATTGCCTCCGCGTTGGGGTTAGCTAACTTCTTGCACGAACACCTACCCAATTTCGCACACGTGGTAGCGCCCCCACGAGAATTTGCAAGCTGAAGCCGAATGAACTGATCGGAGATAGGTGGGAACAACGCCATTTGGACGCGTGGTAAGCAATGAAGGACGCAGTAGTTAACGCGGTCGCACTACGGTGGATGACGCCCCCCTCAACCTCGAGACGAATGCGAGTGACTACAGACTAGGAGGAGCACTGTTTCAGTGAGTAGAGGGCAAGAAGCACTACTAAATGTTTTTCAGCAAGGCTCTCAATTAGGCTCAACAGAACTATGCCATACCAATGAAGGAACTCCTAGCGTTAGTCTACGGTTTGACACACTTCCGCGACTACCTCGACGGCCAACGCTTTGCGGTGTTTACGGATCATAAAGCATTAGTATATATGAATACCCAACTGAAGCTTAATCCCATGCTACAGAGGTGGCACCATATCATAGCGCCCTTCAACTTTTCACATATACCTGGGGAGAAGAATGTCCTACCGGATATGCTGAGTGGCATACATGAAGGGACCGCGGAAACAAATATGCCAGGGATCCTATATGCGGACTGTTGGCAATTATTTCCAAGCTACTTCGAACAAGCACAACGTATCCTTGGACACAACAACATAGACGTGTTCGCAGTACCTCACAACGCGCAGCTTCCTAGGTTTTGGACAAAGAACGAACGCGAAGGCGCGTTTGATCATGGGGCGTTGGTCGACGGGTGGATGAACCCGCTGTGGAAGTTGATACGCCGCATGCTTCGGAAGATCAAAGCGGACGGGGCTACAGCGACGGTGTGTCTACTCTGGACTCCTCGCGCACCATGGTTTGACCTTTTCAAATTAGTATCCCGGACCCCGCATACATTTTTAAAGTATGCGAGGTATGCCTGTGGGAAGACTCCATGGGGGCACACGGTAGTTGCACGAGTGGGGCCGCCGTCAGGATTGCAGCTAACCGAGAGCTTTACACAAAGATTGAGCTATGCCAAACCTCGATACAAACCACACCATCAATGTTTGGATACGGCACGAGAGATTTCCGTGGCGTTAACTAGTGATGCGGCACAACCGGCCTTTGCGAATGCCACACCGATGGAACAACAACGGCGTACACAACTCACACAAGGACAGCATGTGCAAGGCCACCACGGCGCTGCCGATACTGTCCAATAGTTACAACAGAACAGACACGTCTGGTCGGGGGCAATAAAACTGGCTACAGAGATTAAGCGGCAATGTGGACAGTGTTTGGGCCAGGATACCCTACTTAAAGGTTTCCATCCGATGATGAGCATTGACGCGCGAAGTACCCTTGTGATCACATTCAGGTGGACTATATTCCAATGCCCGTAACGTCCACACGTCAGAATAAATTTGTCCTCCATGATTAGACGTGGCTTCCGGCTATTAGATCTTACGTGCCACACCCGATTAGACTAAGAAAACCGCCGCGCAGATGTTGTTGTCTATCTTTGGCGAACATGGATTCCCTCGCAAGCTACAGACAGGTACGAGTACTGAGTTTACTAACAACATGGTCGCCATCATTGTCAAGGAAGTGGGTATACTTCACAATATATCACCACCTTACAGACCACAGGTATTGGGGGCAACGGAACGTCGGCACAAGGAGATAACACGTTCAATACGCATCGTCTGTGAGGCAGTACCCCGAGCATGGGACGAACGTCTACCTTTGACAATGCTGTACCAGAACTTGCGCATCTCCCGACGACACAAGAGCGCGCCGTTTAGTGTTTATTTCGGCTGTCGACACGTTCTGTTTGCGGACTTCACCGATGACGTCCCAGAGCAGCAACCGGTTACCAATGACACGTGGGCACAACGGTTGGACCAGCTTCAGAATACAATTTCGCCTACTCTGCTTAAGATCACTACAACGTATACGGATAAATTGACAACGTCTTCGCTTGTACGCGGGGAGTACGTTGAGATACAGTTATTTTAGACTACTTATTACAATGGTGGCTATTTGGTTGTTCCAACTGGACCCATTCAACATATTATTGTATGTCGCCAAGGAGTCTTTTGGCGTGTACGGGTACCCTGGTAGAGGAAAGTATCTACCTCTCTATCCACATTTATGGGTTTACATTATATCATCGGTATCAACTGTGGTATCAAGAATCACGGTGAATTCGCCCATGCGTTCCCATCTGATAAGTCGATTTGAAACCCATCACCGTCTGGATGTTCCAGAGTTTAGTATCCAATGGTATGTGCTCCATGTATGTTGTCTGCAATTTCAAACCACCTATGATTGGCCATCCAATCCGTAGCTAGCAATTATCGGACCATCTTGTTGAAGTCCGGTGCAAAGCGTAACAGCATATCCGGTAAGTGGTTGTGTATCCCCGGTATATGTGTTATGCTGAAGGAAAATTTCGCGATCGTATGTGCCAACGACTGACCAATTGTGAATTGGGTTTCATGTCCTTTAGATGTTGCAACGATTTCTGATCGCACAGTACATTAAAATGTGTACCGCAAAGGAAGTCCTTAAAATGAATAAGGGCAGATACAACAGCTAATAGCTCTTGTTGCACCGTCGGGTAGCTGATTTGTGACTATTGCACGTATCTCGGTTTTCCATCAATCATTTGATACAAAACGCCTCCCAACGCCATCTCGGATGCGTCTGTAGCCACTATGAAGGGTACCCCATCTTTGGTGGGTGGACTACTGGGGCTTGTTGAGCCATTGTTTTGAGCTGCTTAAAGGCATCATCACATTCTTTGGTTCACAACGTTCCTAATTTACCCTTACGAAAGGCTTAAGGTAGCTTGCGAGGTGTGGAACTCCATCTGACAGAAAGTTGACGAATCCGCACATGTTGTTAACGTCTTTGCCTGTAGTGGGAGTTCTCCAGTCCAGTAGATGTTCTACTTTTCCTGGGTCCATCATAATGCCTTCTCCAGATACACGGTAACCCAACAGCTGTATCTCGTTTACACCGAAATGACAATTCTTGCTGTTGATCTTAAACTTATGTTTGTTGAGCCTTGCCAATACTTCCCACACAACCCTGTCGTGTTCCTCTTTAGTTTTGGTAAACACCACAATATCATCGATATACACCTGTACATTGTCCATGTCCCTAAACAGGTCCTGCATGATTTGTTAGAAGAAGGCTGGTAACATATATAAACCAAAAGGGGCTGCTTTGAATGAATACTGCTGTCCATCCCAAGCGAAGGTAAAATACTTCCGGTGTGGTTTGTATATTTTCATTTGGTGGTAGCCTTGCTTCAAATCGATGGTCAAAAATATTTTCGCTCCTTCCATCCTTCTTAGCAGTTCATTGATTCTCGGTGTGGGTATAAGAGTGTTTATAGGACTCATATCCAGACACACGCGAACCTTCTTTAACGTGCCATCGGAGTTGAACTGGTCTACAGCCAAGAGCGCTAGATTGACTGGAGTAGGTTCGTAGTTGACTGCGATTACTCCGTCTTCCAAATATGCTGTACATATTGCCGCGTTGGACATTTCAACTTCGAGGAGTCTGCTTTTGGCAAATCAAGGCTCACGTAATCGTTGTTGAATTTAAATTGAGCCCAGTCGGAGATCTTAATCTTGTTATTCTCACAGATAAGATTATTCAGCTTCTCTGTGAATTGGGGTATCATCTCTTTCACAGTCTTAGAAGGCTTGTATACCGGCTTCAACAGGTTACCATTTGACTGATCCCTTTATGGGTCTATGTTCGTTGGCAAACTGATAATCGTTATGCCTAACGATAATAAATACCCCATTCCCACTATTAAATTATAATCTGACAAAGTGTTACAGACAACTGCCTTTATCACTGTGGTCCGTTGATCTGTATTGGTAAAACCTCAGTTATCTTACAGAATCTCGATGATATGCATGAAATTTCCAAGTCCGGATCCAACAACGCTTTTATTTTATGCCCATTAACTCGTACATCTAGAATGACGCGCTCATCTTGCCGTGCATCCTTCTGTTTCAGTGCCAAGATCCGGTAAGATTGTCACTTAACTTCTACCTTCGGTTCCACCTTACACATGTGTTTATGGTAACCTCCAGTCCCTGCATAGTCTGCACACTTTGCAATAAAATGTTTACATTTCTCTGCGGGCCTACCATTCCAGCGTCTATTTGGCTCATGCTGGGTCATGCACCAGCTGTAATCTGTCTCAGCACAGTCCTTGGTCTCTTATACTTCGATTTAGGAGGGTCGACTCCCTGATTAGACTTGTTGCCCAAAGTCCCGCAAGTGTTGGCATTGTTCTTCTGACCATCAGCATCTGGTACATGCCTGTTCTTCTGACCTCCTCAGTCTTCACCTTTGTCCTCTTTGTTATTTTCCGTTCCCGTATGTGAGTCTCGACCATTACCTGGTCATCCGTTTGTGTTGGGTACCATCTTCTTAGTATGCAGTATGAATTTCACCACAGAACTCGGACGTTTCGAAAACGTCTGGTCTGCTCGCGAGTAAAATTCAGTCCAAGTCAGGTCGGCGAGTTTCATATGCCGTAAATTGGCCCTTCAATTAAAATCTCACGTACCTTGTCTGGGAAAGATTGGTGCACATCTGCGTACAATACTTCCTGATCTTTCCAATGAAGAGCCGACCAGAAAATTGTTTGTACCCCCAGTACATATTCTCCTCAAAGTCTGACTCCAGTTCTGATTCAGATTGCAGAACTTCTTTACCTTTTGGCGTTGGACTCCCCGGTTTTGATTCCAGCTGTTTTTACTTTGGCGATTCATCCGCTAAATCCTTCGTTGTCTTCTTCTCTCCCTCCTTCTCCTTGCATTTCTTTGACTTTTGAGCTTGGACTTGCCCGTTATTGTGCTGTCAAAAAAATCCATGTAAACTTCGATGGATATTTCTATGTTTTAAACTATGTTATATAAACTAAGATACAAATTAAGTCAGTTAGGATTTAGCACTGGTAGTTTGTGTAAGAATGATCGGGACTGCCTTTTGGTAAGAGCTTTAATGTCCTCAGATCGCACAGGACGTATCTCTAGCTGTTCTTTATTGAATAATTTTCACTAGGAGTACTAAGTGTTCATAACCACATGTCTAATTTGTAGATAGACATAAGAACGTAAGTCTAAATTAATATATTAGCTAATATAAATAAAGTTCAATCAGAAGAAAAGTTAAAAAAGAAAAAGACTTATTATCGTCAGAATGAGTGATTTACTTACATTAGGTATAACCGTAACTGGTTTACCGAACAATGTAGATCCATTAAAGGATCAATCAGACGATAATTGTCTGAAACCATATATACCACCATCCAACACAGTCAAGGAATTAATACCTGACTTTGCGGAAAAGATCATTGATCTAATCTTAGTAAATAAGAAGATCAAGATCACTGACTGGGCTAAGTTCCGTTTTAACGACGGATATGGTAGTTTAGATTTAACCAAGGTAGACTTTACTCAGCCGAAGTGTCTATCAAGAAACTATGTATTTTGGAGACACGAAGCCGTAGTAAAAGAACAAGTCGAGAAATGGTTAACAGATGGAGTGATAGAAATAAACTATCAACAAACTCCAGTAAACTTGGCATTACTTGCCGTTGATCAACATAACTCTGACGGTTCATTTAAGAAGGTCAGAGTATTTTAGATATGAGTCCAATAAATAAATTATTGCCAACTCATAGCTTTCACTTACCTCGTATAAACGAGTTGTTAAGAAGAATGGAAGGTGCTACAGTATTTACAACTATAGACCTAACACAAGGATACCACCAAATGAAGGTGTATGAACCCCACCGTAAATACTTTAGTTTTACATGGAAGGGTAAACAATATCGCTTTAAGGGCGCACCTTTTGGGTTACACTCCCTACCAGCATTCTTCCAACAAGTAATGGAGGAAATGTTTGCAGACATGCCTAACGTGCAAGTCTACATAGATGACATAGTCATCTTCTCAAAGACTAAAGTCGAACACGAAACATTAGTCAGACGAGTACTACAAAGATTAAATGAACAGAACTTCAAAATTAATGAGAAAAAAAAATGTCATTTTGCTATGAGTGAGATTCAACTCTTAGGTATAGAATCTCAGGGAAGGTATTAAAATCGACCCCGGAAAGGTAGAACATCTCTTAGATTGGAGAACTCCAACTACCGGGAGAGATGTAAATAGCATGTGTGGATTCGTAAACTTCTTTTCAGATGGCGTTCCACACTTAGCAGATTACTTAAACCCTTTTGGACACTTAAGATGTCACAAAGGTAAGTTAGGGGAGCTATGGACTAAAGAGTGTGATGAGGCATTTAAGATCCTCAAGCACGCAGTACAACAAGCACCTGTGGTTCAAGGACCAGTTGATGGCGTGCCGTTTGAAATAGCAACGGACGCATCAGACCTAGCACTAGGAGGAGTATTGTATCAGGTTATAGATAATAAACCTAGATACATACAAATCTTTAGCCGTGCTATGAATGCATCACAGTTGAATTATCCAACTGTTAAACAAGAATTATTAGCTATAGTAACAGCTATGCCACACTTTAGAGATTACCTCTATGGAACAGCATTTACGCCGATGTGTGATCAAAAGTCTCTTCAATACATGAAAGAGATGAAGCCGGACTCTCAATTATTGAGCAGATGGCATGATACAATATCAAAATTTCACTTTGATATAAAACATTTACCAGGCATACATAACCACTTACCGGATATGTTGTCCAGGTTTGTACCAGACTTTAATAAGTCAGTCCGCGAACTCTTAGCCACTGATTGGAAATGTAATCCAAGATGGTTTGAATTAACACAAAAAGATATTCGGCCCACATACTATAGAAATGTTCGCCGCGCATCATAACGCGCAATTAAAAGATTACAGGACGTTAAATCATCCTCTAGGTGATGCCTTTCAATTGGATCTCTCCAAACATAACGCGTGGGCTAATCCACCGTGGCAGTTAATTGCCCAATTATTAAACTACGTTCAGATACACAAAGCTACCTTAACGTTGTGTTGTCCCCTACGGAAACTAGATCCGTGGCTCAATAAATTAATAAGCATGATACAATGCGAGCCAATATATTTAGATAGGGAAGTAGATACCTTCCTCTATCAGGGTACCCGAGCAGTCCAAAAGACGCCCTGGAGACATACTATAATATGTCGTATAGATCCTATAGGTACAACCTCATGGACCCCTTCTGCGACCTTCGTTAACAAGGTCAAAGAATCAGAGATTCCACTCTCTACCAAATTGAACGTTAACCAGTTCAAAGATAACATAACACTTGAAGTTTGTGCACAAGAAATACAATCTACTACTGACTACACTGTTAAGAAGCGTCAGTCTCTAGCTAGGACTTTATTTAATAACATAAAGTCCAAGCCCGACGTCTTTAAGACACTCTTTCTAAAGGGACTCATGAACGAGAACCCTGATTTACATGCACACATATTACGACTATTAAACAAGTCAAGTGTAGCATATGTATATGAACGCACTAAAGATGCGCATACAAAAGGAAAAGAGGAGTCTGTGAACACAACAGACGTAGAGAACACGCAAGTGGATTCTCAACACCCTACCTTTATACTGGAAGAGCAGAATGATGATAACATTCTCTCTTGGCTGATGCAAAATCATAAGCTGAAGCACCAGAACGTAGTAGAAGCACTTAAAGATGCTAAACGAAATGGGATAGCGCATCCTAAGTTGGCAACTTTAGTTGACAAAGTATATCAGTCATGCACAGACTGTGATCTCAATCAGATCAAGCGCTATGGGTTCGCACCGCTTAAGAGTGTGACCGAAGATGTTCCATGGCGCAGGGTCATCATTGATCTGGTTGACCTGCCTACGTCCGAGCACACAGGCGACCGTTACGTATGCCACTTCTATGATGTGGCGTCACGGTTTAACTTACTTTACCCCCTTAAGGATAAAAGTACGCAGACCGTGGCAGAAATATGTTGCCAAGTCTTTGCTGACCACGGGTGGCCAGGTATTATGTGCTCTGATAACGGTAGCGAGTTCTGTGATGACATTATGGAATCATTAGTACTCGTATCAGGCATGTGCCATAAGAGAGGTGTGCCATATAAACCACAAACGCAAGGCGCAAATGAAACGCGCCATAGAAGACTTAAGTTCTTCTTACGCACTGCATTAACGACGGGTGCAGATGATTGGCCGTACTATCTTAAATGGGTACAAACACAAATGAACGAGTGTGCTGATCCGGTTACAGGAACTACACCCGCTCACTATTTTCGTGGGAGATATAGTGAGTTACAAATACCCTATAACAAGGATGAACCTGATCGCCATGAGTTACCATGGTTAGAAAAGGTACAACGTATACATAACGTTGTATACCCTTGCTTGCGAGAAAAACGTAATGTAGCCTTATTAAAAAGGCAAAATAGATGGAACACTACCAAGAAGATAGCAGAGTATCAGGTTGGTGACAGAGTTAACATCCGTCAACGCAACTCTGATGCTACTGTATTAACATCTAAATGGATAGGTCCATATATAATCTCAGTAGCAGACACTAAAAGCGGAACGTACGAGGTTAATAACCCCGATGGTTCTAGTGCGCTTAATATAGGCACAAGTCGTATTACGAATACTGAGATTATACTCGCAAGAAGACATGACTCTAATGCCCCTCTTGATTGTTCTGAATTTAAGGACATAATATGGAGAACGCATAAGGGAGGTTACACATACTATCGTACACGCTTTATAGACGGTACGATCGCTGAGTTAACTTCAGACGCTTTTGACAATCAAGACTATATAAAAGCCTTTAATAGAAAATGGCGTAAACGCCCACATAAATCACAAGCTGATAAAGACAGCATGTTCCCAACATCTGAAGGTACGGAAATTAAAACTTACCCACCTACAGCATTTATCCCGAGCTTTACTGCTCGTCCTTCATACGTCCCAAAGACACTGAAACGTAAGAAATGTCCAGTCGACCACCACGGACCTACTGGACCTAAGCCCAAAACTCACAGGGTAACCGAGAACGCTTAACTTCTCCGCCTGAGAAACATTAACTATATGTTATGCTACTTAATGTTTTCGACCCGTTTTTCCTTTCTCGCTTTGCAAATCCAAAATCAGCTTGAGTGAGCAACTAGCCTCTCTTGGATTTCAAAGCTGGGTGGGGCTGTGTAATAGCCGGGCCTCCACATTAGACTCTTATGTTAATAAACGTACTCTTAAGCAGTACGTAAATTATAAGCGTACTATTAAAAGCACGTGTATTAAATGGTTGTTCACGGTTCTATTTACAAGTACCTTTTCCATTTTACAAATCAGATATTTTGGCCCCGACCCATTAAAGGGACTGTGAACAAGGCCAAAGAGTATATTTGGAGTAGGTCTATTAAGAGACCTATATAAACACTCCAAAATATACATCTGAATTGGCTCAACCGAACATAGGTTTCTAGAGACCCTTAATGGTTACCTAGTTTGACCTCCGCTCAGCCAACCAGATGTGCCAGTCTGATGATGGTAAGTCGATAATTCTTGATAAGTGGCCAGTTATTGGTGAAAACAATAACTAAGGACATCAAGAGTATTTTTTCTTTTTTTTCTTTTTTTCTAAAGATAGGATTTTACTATTTTAGTAATTCGTGCGACGAAACAAGTAATACTAGTTTCGACGATAACGATAACGGAAACATAAATAAAATCCCTTCGGCGAAATCAGTACTGGGAGGATGATATATAGGTAATGTCTCAGCCTTACAATCCCCCAGAGTATTGCTGATTTCTATGAGGCATACCTAACTTTATTACCAGACTAAAATTCGTATACTTAAAAAAAATTTATTAAAAGACTTTTAGGATTTTATTACGTTTAGTAGCTCTACGATGTTTATACCGCCTTAAGAGACCGATATTTACATTCTTTGTTAAATAATTTTCACTAGAAGTACTAAGTGTTCATAACCACATGTCTAATTTGTAGATAGACATAAGAACGTAAGTCAAGTTAATACATTAGCTAATATAAATGAAGTTCTATCTGAAGAAAAATTAAAAAAGAGAAAAAGACTTATTGGATTTTGGAGATTGGCGGGAAGACCAAAACCTGTAAGTAGTAGTTCAGAGATTGTAAAATTTAGTTTATAATATCCTACATCTATTATCGTCTCAAATAGTTCCAAGTGAATAAGTCATATCAAATACTCAGGCTATTGGAGCCATCAAAGTGAATTTAGAATACTTTGAAATATTGGAAAAGAACTTGTATTAAATTATTTTTAATACAAATAAATAACAATATGTTATCTCATTGATCTGTAGAAATACGGCCTCCGGTCAGTCTAAAATATCAAGATCAATTGAGATAATACATTGGTTTTTATATGTATTTTAAATAATTTAGTACAAGCTCTTTTCCAATATTTCAAAGTGTTCTAAATTAACTTTTGACGGCTCCAATAGCCTGAGTATTTGGTATGATTCATCTACTTGGACCTATTTGAGACATTAGTAGATGTAGGATAT
Source organism: Sphaeroforma sirkka (assembly GCA_001586965.3). Taxonomy (NCBI): domain Eukaryota; class Ichthyosporea; order Ichthyophonida; genus Sphaeroforma; species Sphaeroforma sirkka. The sequence continues at coordinate 121,338 of LUCW03002614.1, read as the reverse complement.
TATAAACTAAATTTTATAATCTCCGAACTACTACTTATAGATTTTGTCCTCCCGCCAATCTCAAAATCAAAAGTCTTTTCTTTTTTTTTACTTTTTCTTCAGATGGAACTTTATTTATATCAGCTAATGTATTAATGTGACTTACGTTATTATGTCTATTTACAAATTAGGCAAGTGGTCATGAACACTTAGTACTTCTAGTGAAAAATTATTCAATAAAGAACAGCTAGAGGTACGCCCTGTGTGATCGAGGATATTTAGGCTCTTAACAAGAGGCAGTCCCGATCATTCTTACACAAGCTACCACTGCTAAATCCTAACTGACTAAATTGTATTTTAGTTTAATATAGTTTGAAACCTAGTAATTTCCATCGAAGTTTACAGATCTTGGTATTTTAAACTGACCGGAGGCCGTATTTCTACACTTTAAGATTTTATTACGTTTAGTAGCTCTAAGATGTTTATACCGCCTTAAGAGACCAATATTTACATTCTTTATTGAATATTTTTCACTAGAAGTATTAAGTGTTCATAAGCACATGTCTAATTTGTAGATAGACATAAGAACGTAAGTCAAGTTAATACATTAGCTAATATAAATGAAGTTCTATCTGAAGAAAAGTTAAGAAAAAGAGTAAGAGACTTATTGGATTTTGGAGATAGGCGGGAAGACCAAAACCTGTAAGTAGTAGTTCAGAGCTAATAAAATTTAGTTTATAATATCCTACATCTACTATCGTCTCAAATAGTTCCAAGTAAATGAGTCATACCAAATACTCAGGGTATTGGAGCCATCAAAGTGAACTTAGAAATTTTAGCAGTGGTAACTTGTGTAAGAATGATCGGCACTGCCTCTTGGTAAGTGCCTTAATATCCTCAGATCGCACAGGACGTACCACTAGCTGGTCCTTATTGAATAATTTTCACTTAAAGTACTAAGTGTTCATAACCACATGTCTAATTTGTAGATAGACGTAAGAACGTAAGTCAAGTTAATACATTAGCTAATATAAATAAAGTTCCATCTGAAGAAAAGTTAAAAAAGAAAAAGACTTGTTGGATTTTGGAGATTGGCGGGAGGACCAAAACCTCTACGTAGTAGTTCAGATATTATAAAGTTTAGTTTATAATATCCTACATTTACTATCGTCTCAAATAGGTCCAAGTAAATGAGTCATACCAAATACTCCGGCTATTGGAACCATCAAAGTGAATTTAGAACACTTAAACCTCTACTTCATGCTTATCCTTTGGAGGGTGTAATGTAAACTTCGATGGATATTTCTATGTTTTAAACTATGTTATATAAACTAAGATACAATTTAGGTCAGTTAAGTTTTAGCAGTGATAGCTTATGGAAGAATGGTCGGGACTGCCTTTTTGTAAAAACTTTAATGTCCTCAGATCGCACAGGACGTATCTCTAGCTGTTCTTTATTGAATAATTTTCACTAGGAGTACTAAGTGTTCATAACCACATGTCTAATTTGTAGATAGACATAAGAACGTAAGTCTAAATTAATATATTAGCTAATATAAATAAAGTTCAATCAGAAGAAAAGTTAAAAAAGAAAAAGACTTATTATCGTCAGAATGAGTGATTTACTTACATTAGGTATAACCGTAACTGGTTTACCGAACAATGTAGATCCATTAAAGGATCAATCAGACGATAATTGTCTGAAACCATATATACCACCATCCAACACAGTCAAGGAATTAATACCTGACTTTGCGGAAAAGATCATTGATCTAATCTTAGTAAATAAGAAGATCAAGATCACTGACTGGGCTAAGTTCCGTTTTAACGACGGATATGGTAGTTTAGATTTAACCAAGGTAGACTTTACTCAGCCGAAGTGTCTATCAAGAAACTATGTATTTTGGAGACACGAAGCCGTAGTAAAAGAACAAGTCGAGAAATGGTTAACAGATGGAGTGATAGAAATAAACTATCAACAAACTCCAGTAAACTTGGCATTACTTGCCGTTGATCAACATAACTCTGACGGTTCATTTAAGAAGGTCAGAGTATTTTTAGATATGAGTCCAATAAATAAATTATTGCCAACTCATAGCTTTCACTTACCTCGTATAAACGAGTTGTTAAGAAGAATGGAAGGTGCTACAGTATTTACAACTATAGACCTAACACAAGGATACCACCAAATGAAGGTGTATGAACCCCACCGTAAATACTTTAGTTTTACATGGAAGGGTAAACAATATCGCTTTAAGGGCGCACCTTTTGGGTTACACTCCCTACCAGCATTCTTCCAACAAGTAATGGAGGAAATGTTTGCAGACATGCCTAACGTGCAAGTCTACATAGATGACATAGTCATCTTCTCAAAGACTAAAGTCGAACACGAAACATTAGTCAGACGAGTACTACAAAGATTAAATGAACAGAACTTCAAAATTAATGAGAAAAAAATGTCATTTTGCTATGAGTGAGATTCAACTCTTAGGGTATAGAATCTCAGGGGAAGGTATTAAAATCGACCCCGGAAAGGTAGAACATCTCTTAGATTGGAGAACTCCAACTACCGGGAGAGATGTAAATAGCATGTGTGGATTCGTAAACTTCTTTTCAGATGGCGTTCCACACTTAGCAGATTACTTAAACCCTTTTGGACACTTAAGATGTCACAAAGGTAAGTTAGGGGAGCTATGGACTAAAAGAGTGTGATGAGGCATTTAAGATCCTCAAGCACGCAGTACAACAAGCACCTGTGGTTCAAGGACCAGTTGATGGCGTGCCGTTTGAAATAGCAACGGACGCATCAGACCTAGCACTAGGAGGAGTATTGTATCAGGTTATAGATAATAAACCTAGATACATACAAATCTTTAGCCGTGCTATGAATGCATCACAGTTGAATTATCCAACTGTTAAACAAGAATTATTAGCTATAGTAACAGCTATGCCACACTTTAGAGATTACCTCTATGGAACAGCATTTACGCCGATGTGTGATCAAAAGTCTCTTCAATACATGAAAGAGATGAAGCCGGACTCTCAATTATTGAGCAGATGGCATGATACAATATCAAAATTTCACTTTGATATAAAACATTTACCAGGCATACATAACCACTTACCGGATATGTTGTCCAGGTTTGTACCAGACTTTAATAAGTCAGTCCGCGAACTCTTAGCCACTGATTGGAAATGTAATCCAAGATGGTTTGAATTAACACAAAAGATATTCGGCCCACATACTATAGAAATGTTCGCCGCGCATCATAACGCGCAATTAAAAAGATTACAGGACGTTAAATCATCCTCTAGGTGATGCCTTTCAATTGGATCTCTCAAACATAACGCGTGGGCTAATCCACCGTGGCAGTTAATTGCCCAATTATTAAACTACGTTCAGATACACAAAGCTACCTTAACGTTGTGTTGTCCCCTACGGAAACTAGATCCGTGGCTCAATAAATTAATAAGCATGATACAATGCGAGCCAATATATTTAGATAGGGAAGTAGATACCTTCCTCTATCAGGGTACCCGAGCAGTCCAAAAGACGCCCTGGAGACATACTATAATATGTCGTATAGATCCTATAGGTACAACCTCATGGACCCCTTCTGCGACCTTCGTTAACAAGGTCAAAGAATCAGAGATTCCACTCTCTACCAAATTGAACGTTAACCAGTTCAAAGATAACATAACACTTGAAGTTTGTGCACAAGAAATACAATCTACTACTGACTACACTGTTAAGAAGCGTCAGTCTCTAGCTAGGACTTTATTTAATAACATAAAGTCCAAGCCCGACGTCTTTAAGACACTCTTTCTAAAGGGACTCATGAACGAGAACCCTGATTTACATGCACACATATTACGACTATTAAACAAGTCAAGTGTAGCATATGTATATGAACGCACTAAAGATGCGCATACAAAAGGAAAAGAGGAGTCTGTGAACACAACAGACGTAGAGAACACGCAAGTGGATTCTCAACACCCTACCTTTATACTGGAAGAGCAGAATGATGATAACATTCTCTCTTGGCTGATGCAAAATCATAAGCTGAAGCACCAGAACGTAGTAGAAAGCACTTAAAGATGCTAAACGAAATGGGATAGCGCATCCTAAGTTGGCAACTTTAGTTGACAAAGTATATCAGTCATGCACAGACTGTGATCTCAATCAGATCAAGCGCTATGGGTTCGCACCGCTTAAGAGTGTGACCGAAGATGTTCCATGGCGCAGGGTCATCATTGATCTGGTTGACCTGCCTACGTCCGAGCACACAGGCGACCGTTACGTATGCCACTTCTATGATGTGGCGTCACGGTTTAACTTACTTTACCCCCTTAAGGATAAAAGTACGCAGACCGTGGCAGAAATATGTTGCCAAGTCTTTGCTGACCACGGGTGGCCAGGTATTATGTGCTCTGATAACGGTAGCGAGTTCTGTGATGACATTATGGAATCATTAGTACTCGTATCAGGCATGTGCCATAAGAGAGGTGTGCCATATAAACCACAAACGCAAGGCGCAAATGAAACGCGCCATAGAAGACTTAAGTTCTTCTTACGCACTGCATTAACGACGGGTGCAGATGATTGGCCGTACTATCTTAAATGGGTACAAACACAAATGAACGAGTGTGCTGATCCGGTTACAGGAACTACACCCGCTCACTATTTTCGTGGGAGATATAGTGAGTTACAAATACCCCTATAACAAGGATGAACCTGATCGCCATGAGTTACCATGGTTAGAAAAGGTACAACGTATACATAACGTTGTATACCCTTGCTTGCGAGAAAAACGTAATGTAGCCTTATTAAAAAGGCAAAATAGATGGAACACTACCAAGAAGATAGCAGAGTATCAGGTTGGTGACAGAGTTAACATCCGTCAACGCAACTCTGATGCTACTGTATTAACATCTAAATGGATAGGTCCATATATAATCTCAGTAGCAGACACTAAAAAAAGCGGAACGTACGAGGTTAATAACCCCGATGGTTCTAGTGCGCTTAATATAGGCACAAGTCGTATTACGAATACTGAGATTATACTCAAAGAAGACATGACTCTAATGCCCCTCTTGATTGTTCTGAATTTAAGGACATAATATGGAGAACGCATAAGGGAGGTTACACATACTATCGTACACGCTTTATAGACGGTACGATCGCTGAGTTAACTTCAGACGCTTTTGACAATCAAGACTATATAAAAGCCTTTAATAGAAAATGGCGTAAACGCCCACATAAATCACAAGCTGATAAAGACAGCATGTTCCCAACATCTGAAGGTACGGAAATTAAAACTTACCCACCTACAGCATTTATCCCGAGCTTTACTGCTCGTCCTTCATACGTCCCAAAGACACTGAAACGTAAGAAATGTCCAGTCGACCACCACGGACCTACTGGACCTAAGCCCAAAACTCACAGGGTAACCGAGAACGCTTAACTTCTCCGCCTGAGAAACATTAACTATATGTTATGCTACTTAATGTTTTCGACCCGTTTTTCCTTTCTCGCTTTGCAAATCCAAAATCAGCTTGAGTGAGCAACTAGCCTCTCTTGGATTTCAAAGCTGGGTGGGGCTGTGTAATAGCCGGGCCTCCACATTAGACTCTTATGTTAATAAACGTACTCTTAAGCAGTACGTAAATTATAAGCGTACTATTAAAAGCACGTGTATTAAATGGTTGTTCACGGTTCTATTTACAAGTACCTTTTCCATTTTACAAATCAGATATTTTGGCCCCGACCCATTAAAGGGACTGTGAACAAGGCCAAAGAGTATATTTGGAGTAGGTCTATTAAGAGACCTATATAAACACTCCAAAATATACATCTGAATTGGCTCAACCGAACATAGGTTTCTAGAGACCCTTAATGGTTACCTAGTTTGACCTCCGCTCAGCCAACCAGATGTGCCAGTCTGATGATGGTAAGTCGATAATTCTTGATAAGTGGCCAGTTATTGGTGAAAACAATAACTAAGGACATCAAGAGTATTTTTTCTTTTTTTTTTTTTTTTTTCTAAAGATAGGATTTTACTATTTTAGTAATTCGTGCGACGAAACAAGTAATACTAGTTTCGACGATAACGATAACGGAAACATAAATAAAATCCCTTCGGCGAAATCAGTACTGGGAGGATGATATATAGGTAATGTCTCAGCCTTACAATCCCCCAGAGTATTGCTGATTTCTATGAGGCATACCTAACTTTATTACCAGACTAAAATTCGTATACTTAAAAAATTTATTAAAAGACTTTAGGATTTTATTACGTTTAGTAGCTCTACGATGTTTATACCGCCTTAAGAGACCGATATTTACATTCTTTGTTAAATAATTTTCACTAGAAGTACTAAGTGTTCATAACCACATGTCTAATTTGTAGATAGACATAAGAACGTAAGTCAAGTTAATACATTAGCTAATATAAATGAAGTTCTATCTGAAGAAAAATTAAAAAAGAGAAAAAGACTTATTGGATTTTGGAGATTGGCGGGAAGACCAAAACCTGTAAGTAGTAGTTCAGAGATTGTAAAATTTAGTTTATAATATCCTACATCTATTATCGTCTCAAATAGTTCCAAGTGAATAAGTCATATCAAATACTCAGGCTATTGGAGCCATCAAAGTGAATTTAGACCACTTTGGAAATATTGGAAAAAGAACTTGTATTAAATTATTTTTAATACAAATAAATAGCAATATGTTATCTCATTGATCTGTAGAAATACGGCCTCCGGTCAGTCTAAAATATCAAGATCAATTGAGATAATACATTGGTTTTTTATATGTATTTTAAATAATTTAGTACAAGCTCTTTTCCAATATTTCCAAAGTGTTCTAAATTCACTTTGATGGCTCCAATAGCCTGAGTATTTGGTATGACTCATCTACTTGGACCTATTTGAGACATTAGTAGATGTAGGATATTATAAACTAAATTTTATAATCTCCGAACTACTACTTATAGATTTTGGTCCTCCCGCCAATCTCCAAAATCAATAAGTCTTTTTTTTTTTTTAACTTTTCTTCAGATGGAACTTTTTATTTATATCAGCTAATGTATTAATGTGACTTACGTTATTATGTCTATTTACAAATTAGGCAAGTGGTCATGAACACTTAGTACTTCTAGTGAAAATTATTCAATAAAGAACAGCTAGAGGTACGCCCTGTGTGATCGAGGATATTTAGGCTCTTAACAAGAGGCAGTCCCGATCATTCTTACACAAGCTACCACTGCTAAATCCTAACTGACTAAATTGTATTTTAGTTTAATATAGTTTGAAACCTAGTAATTTCCATCGAAGTTTACAGATCTTGGTATTTTAAACTGACCGGAGGCCGTATTTCTACACTTTAAGATTTTATTACGTTTAGTAGCTCTAAGATGTTTATACCGCCTTAAGAGACCAATATTTACATTCTTTATTGAATATTTTTCACACTAGAAGTATTAAGTGTTCATAAGCACATGTCTAATTTGTAGATAGACATAAGAACGTAAGTCAAGTTAATACATTAGCTAATATAAATGAAGTTCTATCTGAAGAAAAGTTAAGAAAAAGAGTAAGAGACTTATTGGATTTTGGAGATAGGCGGGAAGACCAAAACCTGTAAGTAGTAGTTCAGAGCTAATAAAATTTAGTTTATAATATCCTACATCTACTATCGTCTCAAATAGTTCCAAGTAAATGAGTCATACCAAATACTCAGGGTATTGGAGCCATCAAAGTGAACTTAGAAATTTAGCAGTGGTAACTTGTGTAAGAATGATCGGCACTGCCTCTTGGTAAGTGCCTTAATATCCTCAGATCGCACAGGACGTACCACTAGCTGGTCCTTATTGAATAATTTTCACTTAAAGTACTAAGTGTTCATAACCACATGTCTAATTTGTAGATAGACGTAAGAACGTAAGTCAAGTTAATACATTAGCTAATATAAATAAAGTTCCATCTGAAGAAAAGTTAAAAAAGAAAAAGACTTGTTGGATTTTGGAGATTGGCGGGAGGACCAAAACCTCTACGTAGTAGTTCAGATATTATAAAGTTTAGTTTATAATATCCTACATTTACTATCGTCTCAAATAGGTCCAAGTAAATGAGTCATACCAAATACTCCGGCTATTGGAACCATCAAAGTGAATTTAGAACACTTAAACCTCTACTTCATGCTTATCCTTTGGAGGGTGTAATGTAAACTTCGATGGATATTTCTATGTTTTAAACTATGTTATATAAACTAAGATACAATTTAGGTCAGTTAAGTTTTAGCAGTGATAGCTTATGGAAGAATGGTCGGGACTGCCTTTTTTGTAAAAAAAACTTTAATGTCCTCAGATCGCACAGGACGTATCTCTAGCTGTTCTTTATTGAATAATTTTCACTAGAAGTACTAAGTGTTCATAACCACATGTCTAATTTGTAGATAAACATAAGAACGTAAGTCAAGTTAATACATTAGCTGATATAAATGAAGTTCTATCTGAATAAAAAATTAAAAAAGAGAAAAAAGACTTATTGGATTTGGAGATTGGCGGGAAGACCAAAACCTGTAAGTAGTAGTTCAGAGATTGTAAAATTTAGTTTATAATATCCTACATCTACTATCGTCTCAAATAGTTCCAAGTGAATGAGTGATATCAAATACTCAGGCTATTGGAGCCATCAAAGTGAATTTAGACCACTTTGGAAATATTGGAAAAAGAACTTGTATTAAATCATTTTAATACAAATAAATACCAATATGTTATCTCATTGATCTTGGTATTTTAAACTGACCGGAGGCCGTATTTCTACATCTCTGGGTAGAGTTTGTGCAACCACAACTGCCACATTTTCGTCTGCTTGAGAATCAGGCGTCAGAGAGGGTTCTAAAAGAGTAACCTTCGGCTGGCTCTTGAATGCCTTTGCTTTTTCGTTATCCTTTGTCATTGTTTTTCGATTACCAGTGTTATAAATATATATATATATATATATATATATATATGAAAGTCTGACAAACCAGGCTGATTATCGATGTCAATAAGTTAACGTATAAGAAAGTATGATTTCAAAGTAAATTTGCACAATGTAATTTTAAGTTTAGCTTCAGCCCTTGGTAATGAGCTAAAGATTCGGGGATTTAAGACTGAGACTATTGACTTTATGGCTCCGCTCTAATCACTTAATACTTCGGTCTAAATTTATTTGGTGTCAGTAACTAAAATCAGGCCTCATTACATTGTATGTAAGATATTCCGTTCTATATCATTTCGTGCTTCGAAACAACCTTTCAATCGCAATTACCAATAAAATAACTCTAAGTCCAACTTCAGAAAAAATAAATAAATCCAAAACACCATGATGGTACATTTAAACGAGGGCAGTGATTATTTGTCGTTGGCCCAGACGGGTTGCGTAAAAGAGGAGAGTGGATTTGTGCTGGCCATTGAGCTGAGTTGTAATCCCAGGCAACCTCCGACGTAGTTCGCTAATGATCGTGTGGGGAGCAGGCCACAAAATGTCTGATCTTTGGGAAGTCTAGGGTATTTGGTGCTCATGATGATGGCTGCTGCTTCAATAAGTGGTTAATTATAGCGCTCAAAAAATGGGGTCCAGCGCATCTTTCCATATAGGCAGAGCCCAGGCAACGAATGTCCAGCCATAAGTAGACGTGGATAGTGATAATAATATTTATTTCAAAAAAGATAAGTCACAATGTATGTATGTTACAATGTATGAACATATGGTATGGCTCTCATAGCCGTTGTAGTGGACAGGATGAATGTTTTGAACATCACCAGCCGGTTGGGAAGCCATAAGTGCAGCAGGAGGCGATACACAGGGACAATGCTGCAACCAGAGATTATATATGTCTGGCGAGGTTGATCCCTGGTATTCCGTGCGAGAGTGAGAACCCCAGGTATTTGGAGAGTTTGGGCTTTGTAAGTAGAGAAATGACATCAGCCACCAGTGTCAGTCATTACCAACTCTGTTATGATCAAGAGCAGAAGAGGGTTACGCCCTCCTAAAGGCCCTTTCATTAATCAAAATTCACTCGCTTCGCTCTCTCCTGGCATAAATATGTACATACTAATATTTTTATTTTATTTTTAAAAACTGGTATCTAGTGGACCTAGTCTCTCTACTCTAGAAAGACAGATTGCATTTTCCTTCGTTACCATTCCTTCTGTTAAAAAACACTAAAAATATCACTCTATCTGTGTTCTGCAAATATGGCATATGCATACATAGTTACATACTCTCGACTTTCAAGCTTCAGCTCCTGATTTTTTGTGTGTAGAGACACTAGAGAGAGTAGTCGATAGAGACTACTATTTTACTCTAGAGTAGAGGGTGTCCGCGAAAAATCGACCTTGGATTTTGTAAAAACAACGACAAAAAAATAGTATGAAAACATTTAGCTAAATATGGAATTTTAAAAACACCACAAATATTTACGGTTGAAGATTGCCATTTACAGCCTACAGGTTTATTATGTACAAACTACAAAACTCACACGGTCTCTGCGTCGTTAACCAATAAGATTGATTCGTTGTATCTGAACTTCAGTCTTCACTCTTCAGACCGGATTTGAACCTGCGTCACCAATTTTCCCTAAATCTTGTTCCTCATTGGCCTATATTAGACAAATTTTTATACTAACAGTTTATAATTTGTTTTTATATATAATAAAATCGATGTGTCAAATTGACAATCGTCTTATGTTTCTTGTGTCAAATTGTCAATTGGTGCCGGTAAGCATTTGAACCAAACCGTTTCTTATTTCAAAATCTAGTATTTATAAATTATTTGCATGAGTCTGCGCTAAATTTACGTAAAATTATTTGTGTGAAAAAAAAAACAAATTAAATGTAAATACATAGCCTTCTAAATTATACAGTAAATATGAAGTATTTTACATTTTAAAAAACATTTCTTATATATATAAAAATGCGTATTGACTGTATCCTTGACATTCCATGTCGAGTTTTCATTGGCTCAATTTGGTTACATAGTATCATTTCGTTGAATAGAGACTCAAATCATTAAATCGAGGTGCAGTTCTGAATTAATATTTTTAGTAGTAAAAGTACATACGACTACTCTAGAGGTAGAGACTGAGTCACTGAGAGGGGTGTGAAATAAACCTGAGCACACACAATTTTAAAAATACATATTGTATGACTGTACGTTTAATCGTCTATAGATCTTATTGACATTTTATTAAACTGTAGCGTGTATATAAACTCTCTCTCGCTATGGAGTATAGAGCGAGAGGGAGGGAGAGAGGAGGAGGACTTGGGTTATTTAAGTACTCTGTGGCCCAATGTGATTGGGTTTCTGGGGTCCTGTTCCGATATTCTCAATTCATACTTCTGCCCTTTTGCAAATAGGAACTTCCCACAGTCTCACCTACTCCGACAAACTTATGTCATATTTTTAAAAAACAAACAAACAAGAAAAGTCAAAACTAAGAATAAATCATTTTTTAAAAATACAAAAAGCGCATCAATCACCATCTATTCGAAATTCGCGCCCGCAGTCACGAATGAAATTTGAGCATGCTCTTTGTTTGGCTTTTCGTTATGTGACTTGGAAGTCGGGAGTCGGGATCCTGGAGTCGAAGTCGGGAGTTCGAGATTCAGGAGTTAAGAGTTTGGAGTCGGTACTCGCGGCTCTTGTGGTCTTCACTCTCCTACATTGTATAGTGACTCTCTCTCAGGCTCGGCAGGCGGCAGTCGGAAGTTGGAACTCGGTAAAGTCGATTCGGTAGTCAGCAGTCGGCACACTCCCAACTCCCAAGTCTCCTCTCTGGACGCTGAACGGCTGGAGTCCTGAAACTCCTAACTCATGACAAGTCTCCGCTTCTAACATTTTTTACGAAATAAATTATCGTATCACTCGTATTTTTTAAAAAACTCTCCCCGATATGTACAGTGCACGGCTGCATGGCTGCACGCAGATACTATTTAGTAAGAGATTTTGAAATCCACCATTTTTAAAAAATAGAGCCACCTGCAGTCCTATGTACTGAGCCAGTTACGCCCTACGGATATAGCCACCCAAATACACATGCGCTTATATATAGTTCCATTTGATTTCAAAAAATGTAAACAAATTAAAAATAGCGCCGAAAATCTAAATACATACCAACAATAGCCATAGAGAAAAAAAGCCATCCCAACATCCTATTTATTTGCAGAGAGCGTTAAAAAAAGACTATCACACAGCCAGACTTGGGACGGATGGGGGGTGAGGACTGGGGACTGGGGGAGTCGGTGACTGGGGACTGGGGGAGTCAGTGACTGGGGACTGGGGGAGTCAGTGACTGGGGACTGGGGAGTCAGTGACTGGGGACTGGGGAGTCAGTGACTGGGGACTGGGGGAGTCAGTGACTGGGGACTGGGGAGTTAGTGACTGGGGACTGGAGGAGTCAGTGACTGGGGACTGAAAGTCATGTCAGATGTATATGTTCAAAAAAAAAAACACAAGTTAAACAATTTATGTCCACTAAATACTCTCTTGTTGCAGTCTGACTCGCAGGTCTCGGCCACAGCTACAGATTCACAGTGGCACAGTCCCCAACTCCCCACACGCAAATCCACGACTTACCTGAGACCCCGAACCCCAGAGTAGCCCCCAGAGACTAGCCCAGTTTAGTAGTCCCTTAGTCCTCTCCTCAGTCCTCACTCTCCAATTTTCCTTTCCTCACTTCTCGTTTTTAGCTAATCCTCAGTCCTTCTCACTCCTACTACTAAATAGTTGTCCTGGTCCTAAAAGTAAGTAAAAGAGTCCTCAGATAAAAACTTTGTAACTTTGTGGACTAAATTGGTTTAATTTTGGGTACATATTTTACTGAAAAATTGTAACAAAGGGTTTCTATTTAAAAAAAAAGAGGCAGATTTTAAAAGTATTTTAAAAAAGAAATAGGAAAATACGTCGAGTCGACTGACGACTCATCACTCATCAGTCGAGAGCAGTCGGGACTTGGGACTCGGCCACTCTCGCGGTTAATAAATAAATACAGACAGCTCGGTTCACGCGAGTAACGAAGTTATAGACTCATGTTATTACAGATGACAGGAACGGACTTACATACGTATATGTCGGTAAAATTTACCGGTCACGGCCTCACGAGCTCGACGCCCCACAAGCCCAGTCCCACACCCACGGGTTTACGGGCCCATATGATGGCACTGGCAAGTGTCTGAGTCAGCTTTTTATAGCAACAGCAGTCAGGAGTTTAGGACTCAGCACTGCAGCAGCAGGTGAGCACTCAGCAGTCAGCAGTCAGCAGTCAGCAGTCGGCACTCAGCAGTCGGTAACTCGCTAGAGGTAACTCGGCACTCAGTATTCACTCAGCACGCAGTTCAACACAACGCACAAACTCAATAATAAGTATTTACAGCAATTAGACACATCTTGATAGAAGTTGCGTCGTTGAGACTCGGTTTTTGATACAAAAAACAACTTTTAAAAAAAAAAGCAAAAATAAACATTATCACTGAATAATGTGAGTCGTGGACTCGTGTGATTGAACGGTTATTGGGTGACATACTGTAATATATTTTATGGGGTGTGTTTTATAGGGGTTAAGGTTTAGGAAACCCTAGTGTGAATTTGTGATGAATAATATCATTAAAATGTAGAAATAAAATATTTTGGATTGTCATATAAGAATAGAGGTAATACTCGCCTATTGGGTGCAAGCATCTAATGTATGTATTCTGTGGTGTTGTCCTGGGAATCTGGGTGAGGAATAAATTTAGTAGTCGGAGATATGGCACACTAAAAGTTATAAATGCTTTTAGTACCAACAACTGAGCCAAAGGGCGAACAACGGACGCTTTTTCAATTTGTTGTTTTATTTTATATTTAGAAACAAAAACACACAAAAAAACAAGTGAAGTATTTGATATACAGTCAAACCTCTTTATATATGACCAATGTCTGTTTTTGGCAAAAAATTGGTCATATAAAGAGGTGGTCAAGTCTGGGTCAGGTTTTACTGTCAGATTCGGGCCTTCGGGGTCTGACCTATAAACAGGCCAGGAGCTATTCCGGGCGCATTATCACTCAAAAATGCTCCTATATTTCAATATTTCTACTCTTGTGGAAATCTTCTGTTTATTTATACAACCTTCGTATTGTTTTCATACTCACACCGAATGATTCACGCGCAGCTCGCACGGCTTCTTTGACCAAATCCTTCCGAAAGTTCTCTTTCCACGAACCCACTTTCTTGATTGCGCGCACGATAATTAATTTTGTCTTTATACTTTAGATAATACAGTCTGTGGGTATGTCTTCTTCTTCTTACTTTCAGTGAGCTTATTTATCATTATACTAGATGCTCCATTTACATTAGATAATGTATACTGCTTAGGCATAGCTTGTGCCACGTCGTTTTCCTGCATTGTATCTGATTCAGTAGTTGTCTGATCTGACTTGTCCTCCGGTGGCTAGCATTTATCAGTAGACAGGCAGTATCCGATTGAATTTGAATCAACCCCCTCACCAAGAAGCACGCCACAAAAGGCATGCATACTTCGATCGCAAGCAGCACACTTGTGACCACCACCCCCAGGGTGCGCTATAATGCATCCTTTCACACAACATTGTTCACCACTAGAAGTGTCTCCCATCAGTATCTATTGTAGTATGTACTAGTCTATGTATGAACGTGCTACTGAAAAGCTAAGGTGAAAGGTGAAATATATACACATGTAAATACACTACATATTAAATATACGTAAGTGAGACTGTACCCCTGAGTCCCTGACCCCATGGTTGGAGAGGATGAACATCATAAATTTAAAATTTTAACTCAATCAGTGCTCAGTGCTGACAATAGTCGGACCTCCAAGGTCCCACCAAGGGCAGGCGGTCAGGATCGACCCAAAATGACCTGACACATATGTGAGGGTTGGCCCAAAGAAAAATTGGTCATATAACAAGGTGGTCACCTTAAAGAGGTGATCATATAAAGAGGTTTAACTGTACGCGTATGTAAAAATTTACGGTCCTGTACCACTAAGTATTGTGTAGTATGTACCAGGGTTGTTTCAAAACGTACAAGAAAAGTCTTGTCCGGACAACCATTTGCATTTACGGACAGCCGGACAAAGGGCATTATATGGACCTAAAAAAAGGACAAACATCAATCTTGATATGGATAAATGATTTGGGTCAATTTGTACCAGGCGATTCTCAATTTACCAGTGGACAACAGGTCTTTTTCGAATGGGACACATGGACAGCCTAAAAACAGGTCATAATACCATGGACAGCCTTTCCCCCCCCGGACAGCATAGTCCATTTGTCCGTTTAACAACCCTGTTATGTACCTGTACTGACTGCTCTCTCTGAGAGAGTCAGAGCTATATGGTCCCCATGATCCCAGGGCCCAGAGTCCCTATTTTAGGACTGCTGGACAAAAAAAAGA
The DNA here is from genome assembly GCA_001586965.3 of Sphaeroforma sirkka. Taxonomy (NCBI): domain Eukaryota; class Ichthyosporea; order Ichthyophonida; genus Sphaeroforma; species Sphaeroforma sirkka. Next base: position 105,902 of record LUCW03002614.1, on the reverse strand, counting down.
GGTTTGACTGTGCATTTACATATTTTTTTTTCTTCGAAAGTTGGTTTTTCTTGTTTGGTGTTTTGTTAAATAAACCAAAAAAAAACAAATATCAAAATGGAGTATTTTTGTTTGGAGGTTTTTTACTATTTTTAAAATAACAGTTTTAAATAAAATACATACACTCTTGTAATTTTTTTCTAAAATACCTGAATCCTGAATCCTGTATTCCTGAATCCTGAATTCCAGATACAGTTATACATAAAATGTGTCAGTTGTCAGTTGTCACTCTTGTCTCTCGTCTCTTGTGTCAGGCAGTCAGGCGTCAGCTCGTGTGAAAGCAGGCTATCTACTCTTTTTATATTGACAGTAAAGTCAACTCTTTCTCGATTTCACTCTGCTCGCAAGAGTAGCAACTCCAACACACCCAAAAGTCCACAACACATTTTCTTTTTTTTAAAAGAGTACAGTTTAAACAACAACACAACAAGAGAGAGAGAGAGAAAGGAGAAAGAGACTGATGAAGTGATGAGTGATGAGTTGATGACTCTCATGTTGAGAGTTAAAACTTGTTTGAGCTGTTTTAGTAGTCACTTCTTGAGTCTTGACAGTTCTAAACGATATTTTTAGTTAGGCGCAACTCTTTTTTTTTTAAATACAAAAGAGTGTAAAAAATTGGAGAAATCTTGATGCCACCAATGTAAGAGTCACCTAAACCGCTACCTACAAATTTACCCCCATTGACCTACATTCGCCATCTACACCCATTATTGACACCGTTCGTGAAGATTCTGACATGACACCACCATTACTATAGTATTCACTATAGTAAAACACGTGCGTTACAATAAATGGATTTTATGTATGTAAACACCAAGGAAATCGAGCGTTATATCGAGTTTGTATTGAGCTGTACTGAGAGATTATATAGCTAGTAAATATAAAGCGAGGCCGGAAGATTATGGCAATCAAAGTGGAGAGTAAGTCACAGTATCATCCGGGAGAGAAATGTAAAGACCGGTGTACTGTTTGAACTTCCAACTGGAGTTCACGAGGTTGTGATTGAGCTGATCTACAACACATACCAAGCATTTAACGCAGGAAGTAGTCAAGAGTCTTCTTCGCCAGAAGGACTCTATGATCGTGGTGATTGCAAATTGAAGCGAGCAGGACAATAAATACATACAATTTTATGTTTCGGTTAAGAAAATACATGTCTCAATACACATATAGGCGTATTATAGGCATAAATATTAAATCATACATAGAAATTTTTGTGTATACGTACAGTATACGTACAGTAGTATACTATGGTATCGCGTAGGGGTTTTAAACCCTAAAACCCTAAAAGCATAGGTAGCGAATCTAGGTGGCTCTACAATGGTGGGATTCTAGGTGGCTCGGTCTGTAAGTAGCGGTTTAGGTGGCTCTTACAGTGGTGGCATCAAGGTTTCTCAAAAAAATGTCAACTGAGACAAGTTCACAAATCACAACACAACAGTAAAGAATTCATTTACAAAATACTTTTTCTAAAATCAATGTAAAGAAATAATTCTACAATATCCATATTCCATAGCCTTCTAAACTGTTTTTTTTAGAAAAACCAATAAACAGTCAACCAAAACGTGATACGTCCAACCAGAGGGAGACTTTTTAGATTTTTTGCGTCCAACGTGCACATATTTTAAAAAATAAATTTATTTGTATGAATTGTAGTCCGCGACCCAAATTTTTAAAAACCAGTGTATTTTTGAGAGCTGGAATGCCCTCTGGTAGACTGCTTTAATTTCAGAAGGATCGGTTGGTACTTGGTTAGTTCTCGAGATTGGTATGATAGCTGTGGGTATTTACATTTGAACCGCTAAAGGGCCAATTCCTATCTCCTGAATCAGCCAACCGATTTTCCTAAAATTTAAAAAAATGCACTGATTCGAATTAAAATCGTATCATAGATTGAATTATAAGTTTAAAAATAAAAAAAATCGAATTTAACACCGAAAATATCGGATCCTAATCTGAATTGGATGTTGGTACAAATACATTAAACCTAAAAAATAAATCTGTCTCCAAAAAGTGTATTCTTTGTTTTCGTTTAAAAAAAAAAAGATACAATTTCTGCGTCTTGTTAATTTTTTAGAAGGTAATGCAATATCTGTAAAAATATTTGTTTGTTTTGAAAAAACAATTTCGTAGACTTTTGGTTTTTAAAATAAACAAAACCCGAAAAAAAAAATTAGTACAAAAATACAAGTACAACAACTATTGTATTATTTACTCTAGTGTAAATACGAATTTCAACCACGTCAGGCCCAGTTTCCTACCAGTCTCATACTTGTACTTTTTCGAGTTTAATTTGCTTAAATATAGGTGTAATAATGTAAGACCGCACTTGTGAGATGTGTTTGTTTTCTGCCTTGTTTGTTATCTGTCGGCTGAAAGCGCTCGACTTAAAAAGTTAGATATTGTAGCGCGGATACAACCCATTTGTTGCACTTATGTTAGGTCCTTGGCGGTTTTTTAAAGGCTTGACATATGTTAGCAGCTAGACACATGTATATAGGCGTCCTCTGCCTTAGCTATTGCTTCGGATTAGCCCATGGTTTTACAGTTGACACAATTCGTGTCTAACATACGTCGACCTCTCCTCGAGTCCTCTGATATCAGAGGCCGACAAAGATCTAATACAACAAGTGCAATAAATGGGCTAAAATCACGCTAATTACATTTATTAAAAAGCAAAGTAAACTCGAAAAAGTTAAGTATGAGATTGGTAGGAAACTGGGCCAGAGGTGGTTAATTGTTTTATTGTCACCAGTGCCGTATAAAGACATTCGTATTTCAAAATATTACATATATTTTTTTCCATAATTCTGTACAATAAAAATACAAATATTTTTTAACAATAGGGCCACGTCACATGATGAATTGATGACTACGAGTCTACGAGTCTAAATAAATACGAGAGTGACACGACTAATTCCCGAGTCTAAATATTTATCTATGTTTTTCAGATATAAGAGTAAAAAAAACTACTACTTTTAGAGGTTAGATTTCTTTTCGTTTTTAGAGAAACTAACATAGCCTTCTGAAAATGCTAAATATAAACATAGAACACAAATAATAATTAAGCACAGCTACATAATTTTTACTTATTTAAATTTTAGTTTTCAAAAAACAAACAAATCATATAAATAAATAAAATAATAGACTATTTTTAAATATATAATATAAAACACCACTGACGTCGGTGGGGAACTAAAAACTCTGAAAAGTGGGGGAAATGTTGATTTTTATTTTTGGGTTTTTGTATTTACATAGCCCAATTTTAAATACCGTATTTACCCTTTAAACCCTGGTTAAACTGCAACTTCAATTTTGGTTCACGTATGGGTTCAGATTTCCAATTTCTTTTGGTTGTTGTAATGTTGTTGTTGGGGGGGGGGGGGGGGGTTCGACTGTTCGTTTCCTTTTACGTTAATTTTAATTTTGGGGTTTCGTACCCTTGTTCCTTTTAGAAAAGCGCGTCCAACATGGTTGAAAAAAAGTGTATCTTCAATTTTGGTTCAAGTTTCGGCCCTCCTTATTTGAAATAAATATAGATCGGGACCTGATAGCTAAAAGCTTTTAGTGATAAATAGTATGTATTTATATATTTACAGCATACCGTTTTTTGTTAAAACAGGTTGAACATAAATCAATAATTTTTTAATTTGTTTTTTTTTAAAATAAATAAATAAATAAACGATATAGATGTCGGATATGTAACATTTTTAACCTCTTTGTTGAGGGACTGAGGAGGGACTGAGCAGTGAACACTGAGCACTGTGGTCTGTGAGCCTGACTTAGAGCCCTGAGGCCTGAAGCTTGAGGAGTAAGGTTTTAGGGTTAGATTTGTACTGTATAACCGTAGGGCGTAGTATGTATACATACTTTAGCCCAGGGACCCAGAGTGTACAATGTACAGATAATTAAAGAAGAAAAAAAAAGTACAGTCACTGACTCTATACACTATACGGTGTATACAGTTGTATTTATATACACTGTACAGTGTATTTACAGTTGTACAGTTGTACACTGGGCTTCTGGGGTCATTAACTCACTTTACACTATGGAGTATTGACTGTGTCTGTGCACCGCTGGCCCACTGCACAGTGTGTGTGGCTGTGTGCACCGCTGGCCCACTACACAGTATGTGTGGCTGTGTGCACCGCTGGCCCACTGCACAGTGTGTGTGGCTGTGTGCACCGCTGGCCCACTGCACAGTGCACAGTGACAGTGCACACAGTTACACACCCGTGGGGCCGTGACTCGTGAGTCCGTTACCCGAGCACAAGAGAGAGAGAGCTGAAGAGCGAGGCCGAGAACTCATTTTGGTTTGCGCAAGCTCTCTCTCTTGAAATAAATGTATAAATAAAAGCCTCTATGCATAGCCTCCTAAAAAACACTCTGTGTTGTATTGCAATACAAATATTTTAATAATATGCTTTTCTAGACAGAAACAGAAGTTGTGATGGGTTTAATTTTATCGAGAAGAGAGTAGGGATATTCCATAAAGATTGCATATTAGCTTTTTATTTGTACATGCCTGTATGGCCGACTCTGTCCCACGGTGTTGATCCTTCAGTGGAATCACTGGATTCATTGAAATCACTGAAATGGGCGAAATCACCTTGTCTATTTCGTATTTTGTCAGAAAAACTTTTTGTTTTTAAAAAATAATTAAAATAGTCTAGCAGCTCCAGCCTCCAGGAGTCCAGTCCTGCAGACCTGCACTCTTGCAGTACGGCAGAATTTATGTACATATGTTTTTATATATAAAAAATATACAAGTTATTAAAAATACGTCCGCTGCTCCTCGTCCACTCATTTAGAATACCAAATCTAAAATCATCATGTGGTGTTGTTTTTTTTGAAATAGAGATTTTTCGGTGTTAAAAAAATATCAATATTCAATCAGTAATGTGTCATGTACACACAACAATATTCCAATTTTAGGCACATGATGTACAATTGTATGATGCAGTGGGCTAGTGGTTACTTATAGTGGTTGCAGAAGCATTTCATGGGTTGGTTGTGCTTCATTTATCCTTAAGTTACCTCTTCTCCTCGGAAAATCTCACAATGTGCTCCGTTGGGCATATGGAACAAATCTAATAAGTAGATTTTGTAGCTTAGTGATACGAATAAGCTTGTGCTTGGTTGGGCGCACTTTAGCATATGTTATTAGTGTTTATTTGAATGGATATCGTCGGTCTTTTTTCGAGGTGGTTTGAATACGATGGTTTGATCCACAAACAAAGCGGACCATCTAGCCTTGGTTTAACAGGCTGTACATTATATAATTTGCATAAGATGGATCGAAATTGTGGTAGAACGAGGAGTAATCTTCAGCGGTCTCAATCCAATGTGGCTCAACATTATCCCTATACAATTGAGCGTGCCGACACGAACCCAAACAATCTTATTGGCAACGGAAGTGCAAACCCGTTGGAACTGGATGTTCGTAGTACAGCCGTTACACACTTTAAGACACCGCCGTCAATATTCGAGTCGATTGCAGGGCCTCAAAATGTGCTTAGTTCTGGCGTAGGGGGAATGAAGAGCATGGATAGTTTTGACTGGGTGTCTATGGGAAACCGGGGCGGGACACAGCCTGCTCGAGAATTCTCCTATCAACGAGCGAACTCCAGCGAGCTCCAAGTATGAAGTTATTTTGTTGACAAATTATTTGTTTGATTGTATTCATTGTGCTTCCCCGGGACTTGGTTTGATCCACAGTATATATTACGTTTAGGGGTTCAGTCACCGGTATATTGTAGATTGACCGAGTACCTGGGACAATCATTATATCATGCGCGGTTGTGTCAAGGTAGCCCAAATTTTATGAGAGATGTTTGCCCTGCTCGGTTTGATTCTCTATCTGCTATTGGTTGTGTTTTTTTGCCCTCAATCCTACACGTTAGTTCTTTCTTGTTTCCATCGAGGCAAGGGTGATCGCACAAATTCTGAGTTATTGAGGATGTCGATCTAATAAATTGTAAGAGTAGGAGTGGCTTATGCGATCATAGGTGCAAAATATTGCGAGGGCACAGTTTCTAGGGAAGCACATCACCGGTACAGTATTCACAAGTTTCGCATATGTCCTCATAGCTGGTAAATGTGTACACTGAATAATTTATGGACGGATGATTAATAGTGGCATACGTACACATAGAATGTACGAATGTGTACACATGTGATATTTTACGCATGTGTACATGTATATAATGGACGGATGATTTAGGAGCGGCATACGTACACATAGAATGTACGAATGTGTACACAAGTGATGTTTTAACATGTATGGTTTTTTCCTGTGCATTTTGTGCTATATGTCTACTTTATCACTCAGGAGGTTGAATTTAGTGACTAAAATTGTGTGCACTCACGTCCTCTTGTTTGATCTACATGCTGATCAATTGGTAAGATTTCCTTACTTTGGGCTCCACCTAATAATCGGACATGGCGCGAGTGGCACATTAATATTCAATTTCACACAGCTCAAGAAGTGTACTGAAGGTGGTTGTCTCTCTTACGTTTGCACTGTGTATCTTGGAGTCATGTAAGCTGAAGTACGTCCCTAAATCACAAAGGCAGCACACCAAATGTTTGTAGAGACCGTCGACTCGTATGCATTTTTGTACAGCCTCGTGCGGTGTGCGCTGGTTGTACGTGTGTGATTGGTTATGTCGTATGTAGAGATGGTTTACTTCATAGCAAGAGTTAGCTTATCAATCGAAAGCGTTTCTAAAAAACCAGGTCGGCAAGTGTATTGTCATATGAACCTTCGTCACTGCATCTATGTTGTCTAAAATCTATTTACTCACATATACAATATCGTAAAACTATAAGCTCATGGAGAATGCTATTGAAAATCTCAACAGACTACTCGATTCGACGTTGATCAGCACCTCAATGTACAACAAGGGGATGGTGGTCGGAATCACCAGCAGCAGCCACAACAGCAGGACTCTTATAGCACAATCGCATCCGGTGCTCAATCAACTGGTATGATCCGTGCTGTCAACAGACCTGCGCAACCCCCGCATAGATTGAGTGACCCGAACATAAATGCCAATCACGTCAGAGATATGCAGCTTTTTCAACTGCAACGACAGCAACAGCAACAGCAACAGCAACAGCAACAAGAGGCCCTGGCACAGATAGCACTGGCGGGTGGCCCTCTCGCAGTGGAAGGATCGGATGCTGGGGGTCAGGGGACGCTGCCGAGTGCAGTCTTGAACCGCGCCCCACACAGGTGTGAGCAACATTCCACATTGCTTGGCCAGTTTATGCCCAAGTATAGGGATCTCATCAAACAGGGCAGTATGGCTATGCCCACATTCATAGTTACAAGCATATATCTGGATCGTCTCACAAGTGTAATCATACGGAAGTACTCGGAGAAGGCTAACCGGCTCGGACTTTCCAAGGTCTCTAGGCGGTATAATGGCTCATACTCCGATTTTCTGTGGGCATGTCAGGTTATGGAGTGGTGCGTTAGTTGCACATGGCTGGCTTGTTTGATTTTGGCAAATAAGTTTATACACGATTCAGCGTATTCGAACAAATCGTGGAGTACATGGTCGAGTTGCTCGTTGCAGAGTATTAACGAGATGGAACTGAATGTAACCCTATGTATGGAATTTGATTTCTATGTGGGCAAGGAAGAGTTTGAGAGAGCCCAGGTGAGCTTCGAGAATACTGAACTTCCCACTGCAAGGGTGGATAGCGACTATGGAGCAGCATTAGGAACTGGAATGAGTACAAATATGAATGGAGTCAATGTAGATTTAGGCACGACTATGAACTTGAATTCGAACGTAGACAGCAACAGCAATATGAATGGGTTGACTGTCACACACTCTACTGGCGTGAATGGAACTTTAGATATAAATGGGTTGAGTATTGATGACAGTATCAGATTTAGTAATAACGGACAGTTCGATCCGAATAGCTCTGGATTTTCGAACAATGGACTTATCCAACAGCAACTCCAACAACAACAACAATTGCAACAGCAGGTGAGATTTCAACAACAGATCCAACAACAACAGCAACAACAGGAAGACCTGTTGCAACAGCAGCAAACACAAAACCTACAACAGACACACACACCTGGTCCCCGCCGGCGTAGTTCACACACGACGCACACTACACCAACGTTTAGCTTGTCAGGTAGGATAGGGGGGGGAAGTAAAGCACTGACACCCTATGGTATACCCAATCGGCTTAACAATGATACAAACACTCCAGGGGGCGGGTCGATGCGTGCGATCGGATCAGGGAACATCAGTCGAAGGGCCAATGGGCGTGGTAACAGCATTTCAGCATTAAGTGTAGACCTGTATCCATCACCCATAGTACAAGGAGTACAGAAAGCTATGGCGCAAAGCATGAGTTCCAATAATAATCCAAGCATATTCAACAACGGGAGTATTTATAGCGGTGGTCAGGCTGTGAGACGGTCACGTGCGGGGACTACGTCTGGGCACAGCAACTATAGCTCCACGTCGAATATACTCGAAGACGCTGCTGTCGTATCTCACCTGCAAGCCATGAAAATCAATTCAAATTCTATGGTACAGCTGGGATCAGGTACTGGACATCCGAGTACGCCCTATAGTCTCGAGCCACATAATATTAATCCACCAGTGAATGCACAGCAGGCCACACAGCGAGAGCGATATCTTGCTTTGTTGGAAAGTCACCAACAAGGTAGAATGCAGCAACAACAACTTCAAGTTCAGCAACAGTTGACCCAAGCTCAGGCTCAGAGGAGAGCGGCTGATGAACTTAGTTATATGAAACAGGCACAAGCCAGACAGATGCGAATGGTGAACAAAGAAGAACAGGATTTCAGGGATAAGATGGCGATGCACAAGAAAATGCAACAACAAAATTTAGTAAACGGACAGCATGATAGAATGGAGGGACAAGGGAATCAGGCATACATGCAGCTGCAAGGGCACATTCAGGCGCAGAGCGAAGATGACATGGGACGTGCGAACATTCTCCAACAACAGATACAACAGATGCAACAGCAACAACAACAACAACAGCAGCAACTACAGCAGAACAACGTGATGCACACGAGCAGGCATAGAAGTTTGAGCATGGATACACAACAGCAGTTACAACACATGCAACAACTACAAGAGAGCATGCAGTACAGGGGTGTCCCGAAACTGCAGGACAATCAACAGCACGGAGACTACCAACAGGAATACACGCAGCATTTTGGGTTCATGGGGGATGGACTGCATCCAAATCAGTGATGTGATACATCAAGTCAATAGTTAGCAACATTCAGAGCACTCTAGTACACAGCTATACCAATATACATTCTTATTCTCACCGCGAAGTCTGTAAAACCTCTGCCAGCTCGTGTTTATGCCGCATCGACCACAATCACTGTACAATCGAATACCCTCTGGGGTATCTGGAATTTAGTTTGTCCGCAACAGGACATCGGCCTATGACTGACCAGCGCATAATAAAGCTCAAGACAAAAGGTACTACGTTTTTTGATGTTGTTGGTTTTTTTGGGACGTTCCGTGCCTGGTGACGGACATACCTCATACTTTTTCTATCTTGAGAGAGAAACGGACCACGACACCCTCGATTTAAAAGGTGCATCATTCACCAGAGTTTTAGACACTAGCACTGCGTAGGACTGCGTTAAAACACAGACCTCATTTGCCACATAGCTGGTATTCGAATGAATACACATTTTCGGTTTTATTTGGATCCCTCTCAGCTAGATTCGTGTGGTGGAACACACAATAACAAAGCTAGATGGTACAAAATCAAATTTGCTCGAATCTATTGCAGCGTTTCTTTTGTATGCAGGCTATAGCTATCACGTGGTATCAACATTAACGACGTGACCTGTGGACCCGTTTCACAGCCGCGTCTGCTTTTGAATATAAAACATGTATTCAATACTCTGTTGGATTCAAATGATTCGGAAGGCATTGTGTAATGAGGAGCTTTTTAAAGTCGTAGAACCACGTACTCATTTCAGTAGGGCCTTGTTTCATGTGACGGATCAGATAGATCCATACGCTTTGGTCCTCATCCAGCTAAGGAGGGGCGAAGTTTGGACTCGAGTTCGAACTTTGTTTGCTGCGGCTGTGTTTCCTTCCCGCGCCTTGTTTCATGAGACGGAAGCGATAGATCCGTATTTTTGGTCCCGCAACTAAGGAGGGGTGAGGTTCCACTATTCCAGTGGTTAGTACTTGAGCCCAAACTTTGTTGACTCCAGTTTATTGCGGCTATCGTTTCATCCGGTGACTTATTACAGCTGTGGTTCTATCCAGCGACTGATTGCGGGTGTTGAACACAAAGGACCTACTAGCAGTAGTAATTTGAACTTGGAACCGAACAAGGTTGTCTGGCGGATTGCGGTGATGGGCTTGGTTCATTGACAAAACTGAGTTCCGTGATAAAAATATTGCCTGATATGGAAACAACCATGGTCATCAAAATGTTGAAATTTACATTTATGTACACAAACGATTTAAAAAAAAAAAAGGCATATTTTTTGTACATACTATAAAAAAGCAATTGGGTAAGTGCACTATGTAGAGAGGGTAAGCACACTAGAGAGGGTAAGCACACTAGAGAGGGTAAGCGCACTAGAGGGTAAGCGCACTAGAGGGTAAGCGCACTAGAGGGTAAGCGCATTAGAGGGTAAGCGCACTAGAGGGTAAGCGCACTAGAGGGTAAGCGTACTAGAGGGCAAGCGCGTACTAAAGGGTAAGCGCACTAGAGGCAAGCGCACTAGAGGGCAAGCGTACCAAAAGAGTAAGCGCACTAGAGGGTAAGCACACTGGAGAATTGATCGCAGTCATGCCTGCTGCGTCCGACAACACACAGGATGGGTCCACTGAGGATGCGAAGTGGTCACTATGGTCTCGCACAGTGGCATTTTTGCAGAGTCGAAATTTCTTTGATATATGTGAGAGGGTAATTATACTATACTTCGGAATGGCTCTGGTAGTAGCAGACGTGGCGCTCAAGAATTTGGGGTTGGGTATGTGGCGTGAGGGTGTACCTCTGAATAGTTCGTCTGTTCATAATATCCATTCTCGTTATGTACATACTTTGAAGATTATTCTTACACTTTGTTGAAAACGATTAGCTTAAAGAATAGTTACGCTTATTTTACGAATGTTGGTACAAATAAATATACCTGCCTTACATTCATATGCGAACGTAACGTATATAAATATGTTCATTGAAACATACATGAACTTCTATCCAACAATTCAATCCCCAATTTTTTTCTGTCATACACCTTCTCTCTCTCTCGCACACACTCTAAACTAGCCATACTAGCATATATATATATATATATATATATATATATATATATATATATATATATATATATATATATATATATACACACACACACACACACACATACACATATATATATATATATATATATATATATATATATATATATAACTACTCTATATGACACTAATATATATATGAGAATACATATATATATATATATATATATATATATATATATATATATATATATATATATATCACACACACACACATACATACATATATATATATATATAGATATAGATAAAAATGTATATATATCTGGAATATATATATATATATATATATCTCTGCACTATTTAACACACAAAGGACTGATCATTCTTAGCACTAGACTTTCAAGTGAGTAAATCTTTTCGCTCACAGTGATCGTGTGCATGGTTACAGGTGTTTATGCGGAAGTCGATCTAAGGAAACCCTAGAGACATTCGTGGCTGTTATTGAAGATGGCAGGGCGTAGGCTATATAAGTGGCCAGTATTACACCTGCGTGTCGCCCATCGTAAGTTCGTGCTGTTATTGCTGTGTGTTTGTCTATGTGACTGACATTGTATTGATATCAATGCACCCTTGGGACTACGCACACATACATAGGGACCGTATGCATGATCACGGGATGTTCATCTGGAACACAGTGACCTCCATTGAGTCGTGGCTGCGATTCAAGATTGCGCTGGTTGTCGGGATCGCGCTGATACCATTCTGTCTGCAAGATCCGCAGTACTTCAAGGACATCAACTACTACTATGTGCCCTTCACCGTTAATGTCGTTACCACCAATTTTTAAGGGTCCACTCTGGTAAGGGGATTGCGCCTGAGAACTATATATATATATATATATATATATATATATATATATATATATATATATATATATATATATATATATATATATATATATATATATACATATATATATATATATATATGTGTGTGTGTGCGCGTTGGTGTGTTTGTACGCGTGTTTATGCATATGTGAATGTATATGTTTGTTCTGCTAGTTAGTTAATCTCCTATCTACATTTTGACGCTCAAGGGCTTATGTTGCGATCACGTGCTTGTAACAAGACATCCACGACTATTACATATTATTCGCCATCTGTGTCGCGCGCACTATCTGGGTACCACTCTAGCAAGCTATGACGACACGAATACTGTGTTCTGCGAACAACTTTTAAAAACTATTTCGGCTCTTCTCTTATATACGTACGGAGACAGTCATTCTGGAAACCGATTTAGATTTCTGTGCTGCCAAAACACTCCGAGATTGTCTCAGATGGATGCAAAGCGCCAGATATATCCCAAGCCAAGCCAAGTCATTATATCCCAAAGCCAAGCCAAGTCATTATATCTCAAGCCAAAGCCAAGCCGTTATATCTCAAACCAAGCCAAGTCATTATATCCCACGCCAAGCCAAGTCGTAATATCTCAAGCAAAGCCAAGTCATTGTATCCCAAGCCAAGCCAAGTCAATATATCCCAAGCCAAGCCAAGTCAATATATCCCAAGCCAAGCCAAGCCGTTATATCTCAAACCAAGCCAAGTCATTATATCCCACGCCAAGCCAAGTCGTAATATCTCAAGCAAAGCCAAGTCATTGTATCCCAAGCCAAGCCAAGTCAATATATCCCAAGCCAAGCCAAGTCAATATATCCCAAGCCAAGCCAAGTCATTATATCTCAAGCCAAGCCAAGCCGTTATATCTCAAACCAAGCCAAGTCATTATATCCCACGCCAAGCCAAGTCGTAATATCTCAAGCAAAGCCAAGTCATTGTATCCCAAGCCAAGCCAAGTCAATATATCCCAAGCCAAGCCAAGTCAATATATCCCAAGCCAAGCCAAGTGATTATATCCCAAGCTAAGCCAAGTCATTATACATATTCCAAGCCAAGCCAAGTCATTATACATATTCCAAGCCAAGCCAAGTCATTCCTCTGTCGTGCCGGGCTATGCTCAAATCTTTTATTTTATATTACATCGACTCCACTGGCAGTGGCGGTCCTCAATGCGGGTTACAGGTGTGGTAGTTGGGGTCACTATGGCGTCGTTCTGTACCTCCTTTGGGACAGGTTTGTAGGCAGGGCTTGGTAGGGTTGTCTATGGTTTAGATTTTGTAGAGGTTGATAGTCAATACTTTACAGCCATGTGTGTATACAATAGCCATGTGGTGTCGCGGGGGACACACCGCGTGTTTGTATGTATTAGGATATTTCTAAAAAGTATACAAGTGTACTTCTAATCGACATTCAGAGCATATACATACACAGGTATTTCTATGCGCAACATAAATTTGCAATGCCTCAACCGTATAGTTACTCATATATTAACAGACTCAAAGATGTTCGTGTTTTTTGAAATGTTCGGCGCCACGGCACAGTTTTTGTAGCATCCTACTGAAGTACTTAGGGGTACTATCCTCTCACTGTCACTACATAGCTGTCCTCACACAGGGATGTAATACATCTGCGTATAAAACCCAGCGCTACTTTCCTTCTGCACCTTGACATTCTGTCGGCCAGTTGTGTGCCTGTACATTAATGCATCGCATATTCATAGATACTGCGTCCATGTATTGTGCCTGTGGTGTATAGTGTGCTTCGGTTAGTCGCGTAGCCTTAACATTCGGTTTTAGGGTTTACGAGAAACCTCGCCCCTCGTATACCTGTTGTAGGTATTATTATAATGCTGGCATTACATCACCCGGATTGCTATGCGGATGTGATGCACCCAAAATAGTTGTCCTCAGGTGCACACGCACAGGTCATGCGGATTGTGTAGTGTGAAATTGTAAGCATGACGATAAGGCCAGTGCACTCCTGAAAATCTACTCAAAACAGACTCCGAATGGTTCTTGATAGAGGAGCTATAGTACTTCAGAGTATTTTAGAATACTCGTACAGTCAAATCCAATCGATATTGGCCCTATAAGCGTAGTATATATATATATATATATATACACACACACATATATATATATATATATTTATATATATATATATATATATAGTCCAACTTACCTGATGTATCTCTGAGCCCTCTCAATCCCAGCCGACGTTTATACCCCACACTCAGACGTCGCCGACATACTCGTGTGGCCGGTAGTGTTTGTGCTGTGTGGTGAGCACGCTTCTGAGCAAGTACGCGCCGAGTGTGCCCTACACGGCGCAGCTGGTCTATTACCAATTCGGCATCAATTTCTACTCAGACAAAGTGGTAGGTCAGCATGTGTTGGTGTCAGTGTATCTGGAAGTGTACGTGTGTTGTGGGGGCATAGTTCCGATTAAGGTTGTGTGCGTGTATGATAATCGAACACATTTGATCACATATACATTTATTATATGTTTGTGTGTGTGTGCCATCATGCTCATCAGTTATATCTAGAATAGTCATGCATATGCCGTTTGAGAGTGAGTACGCTATATGAAGTGACTATGACCCGATATGTTCGAATGCAGTGCGCGCGTTTCCGTTGCCAATCGCCAGTCATTCTCGAGTGTATCTGCTACATGAAACCCAATTGAGCTTTCTGTTCCTCTGATAGAAGTAAGGACTCTGCGAAGCTTTCGTCAAGATCGGTGTTATTTGGTACAGCGAGCCGTACATGATGGCCACGCGGAATAGTACTTGCTTACCCTTCTCGATTATGTTTTTAGAAATGATGTTGGCGTGCCTTCCATGACGGCCATACACAAGTATATTTACCTACCATCTTTATATCTATTCTTAAAATGGGGTGCTAGCGAGCCTTCAATGTCTGCAACAAGAATATATACCTACCAATCTCGATTCTAGTTTTAAAATGGAGTGCAGGACGCCTGGCAGAAAGCTATGACGTAGATCTGTTGGCCTATTGCTGCAGTGAGCATCTATTTACCTACCGTTCTCGATTCTATTTTTAGAACGAATGCCTGGCAGAACATCCTCAACGGATCTGTCAGTCTTTCGTTGTGTTGAGCCTTCCATAATTACAATACGTACGAAATATCTATCTACCCTTCTCGATTCTGTTTAGACCGGAGTGCACGACGCGTGGCAGAATACTTTGACGCGAATCGTTTGGTCGGTCATGGGTGTGTTGCTGGCCACCTTCGTTAATGCCGTGGTCATGCCGCTGGTGACAGAGGAGCAGACCTGCTTCATGATCGCCAAGTTACAACGCGTTGTGGCGCAGACGTACAGCATCGCTGCAGGTGAGTGAGTGTATTGTGTGTCATGTGCTGGGAATGTCGCTGTAGGTGAGTGAGTGTATTGTGTGTCATGTGTTGAAAGTGTCGCTGTAGGTGAGTGAGTGTATTGTGTGTCATGTTTTGGGAGTGTCGTAGTAGGTGAGTGAGTGTATTGTGTGGCATGTGCTAGGATTGTACCGGTGTGTGTGGCAATGCTCAGGTCTCAGGGATGCTGTGTGCAAGAACATGGTGTCTGTCTATGGTGAATGAATCTAATGTGTGTTGTGTCGTAGGGGTAGGCGAATGAATCGAATGTGTGTTGTGTGGTATGGGTAGGTGAATTAATCTAATGTGTGGTGTGTGTTATGGGTAGGTGAATGAATCTAATGTGTGTTGTGTGGTAGGGGTATAGTGTATGTATAGACTGCTATGTACGTGCCTCACAAGAGAGCTTGAGCAGACCTGCACTGTAGAAATACAACTTGCCATATTGTTTTTAAACCAGCCTGATTGGCTGTTTCGTGTTGCAGAGCCAATGACCACTACAGCCGAGGACTTTCGGAAAAAGGTATTGCACGTTCTCTATGCCTTATTCGTCTTCCGGTGACCACAACCCTACCGTGACCCAATTATGGAAACATTATTATATCTTTCGAGTGTTCAGTGCCTATTGTACAAACTGTTACTGTCGCTGCCAGCCCTGTGCGTGGGATGGGATAAAGTCTATACCCACTATTTGCGGTCGTTGCTGTGTGTGAGTAGCAAATAGTATGCAGATCGACTCGCTCGATTGTGCACGTACACTGCCCTATAACTTCTTATCAGGGTACTGCTAGGGCTAGTTGTGGGGTAAGTACCTGACTTCGCTCACTGTAAACGTTGTTCTGTGTGCAGGGTATCCAAGCCAACTAATCTAAAATCATGTCTGGTGTGTAATTTGAGTATCTATAAGTAAACATATCGAAAGTCAATCTCTGGTGAACACTGCTGCGTGTGTTTAGTATCCAGAAGCAGAGACAGCGCAACACAGCCAATCGGATTTCCCCCAGGAGCTTGACAACTCAGTGGCCTCGGCAGGGACAGAAGCAGAGGGTGAGTATTTGGGGTGTGCTACCTTGTTGACGGCATATAGTCATTGCCTTTGAATCGCGTGCTCCGATCGATGATACTTTTAATCTTGCACGCTGTATGTGAAATCTGGATGTAAATTAGTCTAGAGGTTATAGAGGTGCAGACATTGCTACTGCATGCCCCCTATATCACACGCGCGCGTCTCTACTTAGGCATATAGACGCACGTAAATTTAACAGCACCAAATGAAAACGGAAAATTTTACACACTAAAAACAAATTGGTCTAAATAAAAACTCAATAAACTCAAATAAACTCTACATCTTCAACAGCGCGCGAGCGCGTGGAAGACAGCGCAGACGACTATACTTACCGAAAACAAAGTACCATAAACGAAAATGCCATGTCTCGGAGAAGAGAAAGTGTTTTATCGCGCAGGCAAGCGAGTGTGCTATCGCGTAGGGTGTCGAATATGTTGCATGCCTCTGCCTCGAGGATCCAGCAGGTATGCCAATTGTGCGATTATCTGCATATATATATATATATATATATATATATATATATATATATATATATATATTATATTGATGTATATATCTACATATCTGTATATCTCCAAATATACCTATATATATATATATATATATATATATGTGTATGTATGTATGTAAATATATATTCATATACATACACACACACACATACATATATATATATATATATATATATATATATATATATATACATATATATATGTATATATATATATATATATTGTACTATATATATCCAAAAATACATTTACATATTATATATCTATATATCTATATATATGCATATATATATATATATATATATATATATATATATATATATATATGATGTGTGTGTATATAAATGTGTGTATATTTATCTATATATATATTATTTATTTATTTATTTATTGAACAGTCAAGGCAGACTACTGAACACTGTTGCATCTCTTATATTGAATTGCAGTCAAGACGCGGCTGGAAACCCTTTACAACCGACGGCGAACCATCGTCAGAATCGTACACCGATGCCATGTGTACCCCAGTGGGGAACACCGCATGATGCGACAGGCACTGTGTATAGAGGAGGCGCTCAGGTATCTGTCTTTGTACAGTAAGGGTGTGCAGTCACAGCACTTGGGCCTGCCTGATGCCATATAGCCACAGAGTATGTGTGCGTGCAAGTGTTCGGGGGCGGGTGCTGTACGGCTACCAAGTGTGAGTGCGTCCGTTTGCGCGTGTACTTGTTGGCTGTGGGCGGTTGCAATCCTGTCTGGGTTATTTTGCTTGACTATATATCTTAGCTATATATCGGTCGAGTAGCACAAACATTACGCATCCAGCTTATCAAGCTTGAGTGCCTTCGCTGTAAGAACTAGCTATATTGACCTCAAGTGAAGGTTTTATAATAGATATACCGACCACAAATTGACCCCTTGAAATGAATGCATTGACCCCTGATTGACCTTTTATAATAAATGTATTGATCCCTAATTTACCTCATATATGAATCAGTTGATCCCTAGTTGACTCTTATTAAAGTACATATTGGTCCAAAATTGCTCCGTTATAAAGTATATATGGATCGCTAGTTGACCCTTATAATGAATATATTGACCGTGGATTGAATCATTATTATTAATGTATTGATTTCAAACGATACATTGACCCTTGCTTGACCCCTTCTAATGATTTTATTGGCCTTAGGCAACGAGTTGCTGGATCCATTAATAGCGCATACGCGCGATTTAGTGGTCAAAACCGCTACACTTGTCAACAGCATGCAGATTCTGTTCGCCCATCGGTCTAATGACATGAGGTATGCTTCAATGTACTCAAATTGTTGTGTGCCAGGTTGTCTATATATATATATATATATATATATATATATATATATATATATATATATATTTATATATTTATTTATATATATGTATGTGTGTGTGTGTATCTATAATATATATATATTTTGTATATATATATATATATATATTATTTATATACGAATATTAAATATATATTTATACATCTGATATCGATATCTAGGATGACGGTCACGATCACCAACTGCGTAAAAACTTTCGGAGTCTGAGCGAATTCATCGAGGAGCACTATATACGGAAGACAAGGGTCGAGCGCGCCAAGATTGTGTACCACTTCGCTGCGGAGTGCTTCGTATGTTGCGTTTTTCAGAAAGACGTATACAGGGCGTGTTCGGCTATACATTGCTCACGAGTATAGGCAGCTGTTATTACGTCGGGTGTATTTACTTCACGCATTCACTGTCGTTGGTTAGTGCACTCAGAGGAGCGATCAGATGTACTTTTCCCACCCGTATACGCACTTACACATCCCATCTCATTCACTGCACTCATGGATCTGTCTCGCCAGGGGGCTGGTGAGCGACATTATAGCTGACATGGTGGTACCTACGTGGGTGTGTATAGTCGGCATCCGACCTAACCGCAGCAAAGGCAAAGGCAAACGGGAAGTCCTGGACGGAGTCATGCATAGCGAAACCTCATTCTTCCCTACTCTGGACTGGTGTGCGAGCGTGTGTGTGTGTGTTATATTATATATATATATATAATGTGTGTGTGTGTGTTTGTGGGTGATATATTTAGCGACTGTTTGTCATATATATATATATATATACCGACTGATTGCTTATCTTGTGCAGTGAGGTCCTACTACAAAGAACCACTATGTGTCTTTAAGTTTTGAAGTTTTAGGGTTATATGATCATTGTTACTTAGCTCTTTCCATACTCAAACAGGTACCATGAAAGCGTGAATACGATGGTGCAAAAGGTCGATCTGATCAACTCTTTTACCAAGGCTTTCACTACCAACCAGCAGTCCACAGAGGCTCTCCCCACAGAGGATGCGGAAGCGTGTCTGGACATCGATCGACCGCATATACAGGTGGGCTGCTGTTGTGTTGCGCTACAATTGTGTACGACCATGTATTGATTTGTGCAGTTATGTATCACGTGTGTTATACGTTCATGTGGCATGTATTACCAACAGGTACGATGTCGTATATCTGGTGTTCATAATAGAAATCACGCATCATAATCTACGGTCATGCTTTCTCTTGTACTATCACGATTTATCTTGCGATCGTGTTCATCTCGGTTAAGCTCATAGAATTGTGCTTCCCAACGCGCGACACGTGTAATTTTTGCGACTATGCGCAATCACGCGTGCGCCTGTTCAAGTATGTGGTACTTTGGTATGAGTATGTAGTAGTTAGTGTGGAAATTAAGTGCTTTTCCTCAGATTGTATGAAAATGCACTGAAATTTGGAAGGTGGAGAACCCTGATTCCCAGATTGGGTGTGGCGAAAGTCTGGAGAGTGGGGGCGTGCGTATCACGATTATTGCATGTAAAATTGTGTGGTTGGAGTGGACATGAAGATGGTAGACAAGCCATGCCGATTCATCTGTTTTTGTTCGTGTCAACAAACATTTGCAATTAGATTGCACAAATACGCACGCACTTCGTTTACGTATCTCATACACAGATTTCATATTGATTTCCGGTCCTTATTGTCAGGCACTGCTTCCTTCTCTTTTACCATGATCCAGATCTTTGCAATTCTGATGTATTTGAGGAACAAAAATCGAGGTGAGTGGTTTTGTGGTCACTGTTCGCCCAAGTACCCTGCGCGGTCAAAAAGTATATGTCGATTGTCGTAGTGTATCCCAATGCTGTCAAATTGGCTCGAATACAGGTATTTTTTCATTTTAATTTGTAATTGTATGATAGGATCCAGAGAGACAACAACCCCGAAACTATTTGAATTAATTCGAGGAACGCGACATAGGAAGAGACACCAGGTCACATCTTATCAAATACACACAATTATTATTGAAGGCATGCGTGCCATCTGGGTAGGTGTGACTTTTTAATTTGATGCGAAGCCTTATTCGTATCATCACTGGCTTCTAATACACCGTTGATTTCTCGTCGTTAACGTCTAGTCGGCCTCGAGATCTTCAATACATTTCAGGTTATCGAGGATACCGTTAGAGGCTCGACAAAGGAAGGTCCAACCGACTTGGAAAAGGGGCAGGGCCAGAGCCAGGCGGGAGATGTGGCCATGAATGGCATGGCGCTTGCGCCTGACAGACATGAACGATAACTGATAAATTTAGAACAGTTTAAGTTTCAAGGTGACTTGACGCCCGTGAATGCAGGTATCGATCAGGTTCTTAATGTATGTATCTGATCCACTGTATATTGTTTGCATAAGTACTGTAAACTTGCTCACTTCTGTGCATACTAGACTGAACTTAGTATGCTTATCAGGATACAGATAGACAAATCAAACCAATATGTACATACAAATGCAGAACATATATATATATATATATATATGTATGCATGCATGTATGTATGTATGTGTGTGTGTATGTATGTATGTATATATATATATATATATATATATATATATATATTTATATAAACATGTTGGTTTGGTCAACATTCCTTGCGGGTTGATCTCACAGAGTGACGTAATCTCCGAGGACAGTTTTAGTATTTTTGGGGTCTGCTTGCCGGGCGATTCTGTGGAGGTTTATAGATTTTGCAGTGGAAGCTTACATATAGTGTAGTTACTACCACTAGAAAATTGATATGGTCTGTCTTTATATAGAGAAATGTTTACCTGCGGCATGTACAAGTCCTCGCCGCAGCATACCACAGCGTTGTGAACCCAGAGCAGCAGCTGTAGTACCTTCCGTTCTATTTACTTCGGAATGCACGAGGTTACGTATACCACCCGATAACAGAATCAATACATGCTACCCTACAGTTAGTTGTGTCTTGGCGGGCGCCTGCGACTGCCTCTACTTCTCTCGACAAACTGCCCTGGCGCTTTGCTATCTTCTACTTTTCAGTTATGACATCGAGTATGTCGCCATTTTCCCAGTTAACGGCATTGCTTTCCCTTTTCTGGACTATTTAGACCCTTGAGTTGCTTTCCAAAATAAACATTACGATTTCTGCATGGGTACCATAGTCAGGTGCTGATTCGACATTTCACTTGCTATTTGCCTATGGATTAGGTTTTGTGCCCAAATAGTTATTTGGATGTTAATAAGGTCTGCACCTCCCACAGCAATTAGATAATGAATGCACTTGAAACATTCACGCGCTCTGATTGGTCAGGAGAGAACCTCAAACGGTGCATCAGGACGTCTAAGGAGCAAAAGACTCATGAAAACAGCAATGCCCCCGCAGAGGGCAAGAGCGAATGACTATGTACTGTTCAACAGTCCAAAATTACCTATTATCTATTCTCTTCCCACAACCATGATGATGGGAGGCATGGCCCGTTAAAAATTGAATTCAGCCCTCCACTTGGCCGTTTTTGGGCCGTTTTTATCGGAAGTCATAGCAATATACTTACTGGCAGTTTCTGGGAAAATTTTATAACAAGGGACGTGGGGGAGATCAAAGACTTCCCAATCTGGATTTCGCAGGACAAATTCATGACTATCTCGAATTCCCAATGATTTACTAATCTGTTGAGGGGGTGGGGGTCATATTTTGTCTAAAGAGGGTCATGGCAGACTTCCTGAGTCTCACAAGATACAGTCAGTAGGTTAGAGCAGAGGACAGAGGAGTGAGAGGCAGGGACACTATACACAGTACAAATACACTGTGACACTGTGTCAGTGGCAAGTGACAACTTTCAAAAGGCGATTCGAGTCCTCAGATTAGACGATCAGAGTCAGAAGTCACGCCAATCAGGCCATCAGTGACAGAAAAAGAGTCACTAGCTATTTAGCACGCGTGATATAGAAAGCATGTAAAACAAACCAATTATCGTTGCGCGGATATTTGATGGGCTGATTGTCGATGTATATCCTTCATCAGTCAAATAAGGATAAAAATGAAAGCATTCTTGTCATGTTCTGCAAAGTAAAGGCTCGATGTTATCAGCTGTTCAACTAGTCTACTGCTCCAAATACATTTAATACTCTGTTTGATTGAACACTATACGATCGTGCTTCTGTTTTTATCTGCTCTCGCTCTGGGAGAATGGGACTGTGGCTGGTCATTGGGCCAGTAGACCCTCTGGGGAGAGAGGCACTGAAGGCGGTAATACTATGTAATTGATATAATATTTATGTTTTGGTGTTTGGACCGCTGGTCACATCAGTGACTCAGTGGTCACTTTGAGTCTGGGGTGATGGTGGTCTGACGACTGGGTGCTTGAGGGCGGAGAGGCTGGTGTAGCTAGACCCCAAAGACACTCACGGCTTCACGAGTGACAACTCATTTCAAAAGCCAAAACGCGATAGTCGACCTCAGACTTTCAGATTAGTTTCCGTTCTTAGATGCTCTCATATACAGATCGAGGCTATTCTCCTCGTAGATGTTCGTATTAGATACTTCTACGGCCTCTGGGTTAAAGTGTATTAAACAGAAATACCTTGCAGATATTAGTATCTTTTTTCTCCTTGCTCATAGCAAACAAGAGTGAAGATCAAACAACACTTCTCTCACTGGCATTCACCTTGTGAATAATGAACCGAAACGCAGCACCTGTAGCTTTTACAAGTTGCTGCCGAGGAACAAATGAAATTCAAACGTAGACGTCAACGGGATCAGCTACTGCAACTGGATTACCTCAACGAGACTGCCTCTCGGCAGCACCCATTGTATGTGCACGCTCCAGAAGCTCTTCAATCTACCTTGGGACGGACTTCTGAGCTTTAATTGTGCAGACGCATTCAACTCGATAAATTAATGATTCTGCTAAGAATATTTATCTACCAGATCCAAGCTTCGGTCGGGAAATACTCTTTCCCGCTGAGCTGGCTGGACGCCCTTGTATTTTACCAGCTTGGTGCGAAAACCAGTCAAAGCCGATACAGGAAGAACTGATGGACAAAATTATCGAATTTAACTTCATACTGTGGGCTATCAAGTAAGCGAACTCGTATTGCACTACTACTGAAGAACCATCTCAGACATACGCTATTAGAGTGCACTATAGTAGACTTTAAATAAAGTGCAAATGTATGTTTTTATTTCTGACGACACCATTGGTTTTATACCTAAGGTGTTTGTGAAAGTGTTCAGCTGCTCGGGCGGGCCAGGGTAGAAACTCATATGGTCAGTATGCAAAAACCTTCTGAAAAACACTTAAACACTTCGAAGCCATTATATTTCGTTGCAACTAAATCTCACGCTGATTCCATGATACCTTTTCGTATAGGTTGTGGCTCACATAGAACCGCAGCTATTATTAGAATGTTGCGGTTGTCAGACTTAATCCACTCCCGGGAGTCGGTTTAGGAATTTAATCTGCTCTCGGGAGTCGGTTTAGTATTAACTCAACTCTCGAGAGTAGTTTAAGCAGCTGGATTAACTCTCGGGAATGAGCTAATTCTGATAACTTGTTCTGTAGACTCTCATACGCGAGTATAATAGTGAAGTCACAGAAGACTTGCTCGTCACATCGCAGACGAAATATATGTGCATTCATTACGGAGCTGGAGTCGCTAATAACGTAATTAATCAAACCGGAGCAGAAAATCGCTACGATGGATCTTTATCGAAGGCTTTTTCTGCCATCACCAAGTGAAAACATGAATTTTACTGTCCATGACTGCTAGAGATGTTGTCGACAAATTGAGTAATCGTGTGGACACTGTTGCAAAAACACGGAGCCAGTCGAGAAGTGGTTGAGGCGATGAAGTCCGTGGATCCGCATTCCGCGGAAAGGAACTCCCCTCCAACGGTATCATGTTAAAAGAAGCGGCGGATATCGACACCAGAGACGACTCACCTGGTGGTAGTAGTCGAACTATCTCATTTTCGTCAGGAGGGCGTGATTGGTTCCGCAAGAAGAAAATGGAAATGAGCAAATTCACAATTCGATGGCGATTCCCGAGAGCGACAAAGTACGGGGTCGCTTAATTTTCGATCCATACAGGATCAACAAACCAAGAAGTTTTGCGTATGGTGTTTGCACCGTCTCTACCAGATAGCGCGACGGAGGGACCATATGATGAGCGGACATATCAAGGACATCTTTTACGCATTGGCGGTGAACAATCCAATGGCCTGGCTGAGAGACTACAGGTCTCAGGCCAGATTTTACAGCAAGAAACCATCTTTGATCTATGGAAGTCATCAGAGTTAGCTCACTCCCGATAGCTAAGTCATCAGAGCTAGCTCACTCCCGAGAGCTAATCAAGTTGCTCAAACTACTCTCAAGAGTTGAGTTGTCACTTATCTGACTTCCGAGAGCAGATTAAGTATCATGCGATCAGTGTGAGATTTAGTTGCAGAGAAGTTGAAATTGAAAAGCATCGAAGTGTTAAAGTGTTCCGCATAAGGTTTCTCATACTAACCATATGAGGTTTTACCCTGGCCAGCCCAAGCGGCTGAACACTAGCACAAACACCTTAGGTATAAAACCAAAGGTGAGGTCAGAAATAAATACATGCATTTGCACTTTATTTATAGTCTACTACATTGTACTCTAACACTGGCAGCTAGGGGACAATCACGACAAATTGTGGTGTTTTCTAGCTCGTTTAAGGGGGGCATAGTCAGTCTTCAATTCTTTAATCTCTTCATGCAAGCCCTTCGAAGATTGTTCAGGATGGACGGTATTCGAATAACAATCTACGCCGATAACCTTGAATATCTCCTACAAGGGCTAGTTCGCGAACTGGGACTGTGCTTCGCCAAGAGTAAGGGATGCCAGATTTTGACGACAAACCTAGAACATCTCAGAGTAGTTATCAACCTCCACGCGAGAGAAAATACGATGACCTTGACTTTCGGAGCCAAAGTTCTGTGTGATTTTTAATGAATTATTTACTATTCTGGTGAATCATATTCTAGACAACTATGCTAATGATGAAATTGGTGGTGATACATATGGGTGTGATGCGTTTGCGGTTGTTTTGGCAGACATGGTTTGCTATGTAAACCCCCCATGGGCGCTATTATTTCAATTTATTTGTCATTTAGCGAACACTCGGGATGCGTCGGTGGTGTTGTGTGTGCCGTTCTGGCCAGATACTCGATACATGTATGAACTAGTACCTTTACTTCAGGCGCGCCCTTTTGTTATTTCCCATGATTGTTTTGACTGGGGATACGGCGATTGGGCACCCTCCGTGGTCGCATACTTTGCTGGTTCATATCTAGAGTGGCATACAATATTTTTGATATGCTCTAACTCAGACGTATAGACCATCAGAGGTGGGTAACACAATTTTATATGAAAATGTGTTTAAATGATTACCGCACAATGTCATGTTTTGCATCGGTGGCGGCTTGCACAATCTGATATCGGGGCTTGATGCTAGTGCAGCGGGGCAAGTGTTTGGAGGATGCAGTATACAAAGCTCAGATCATTGATGATGAAAAGCAACAGAAGAGATGGTGCTTGCACAGGACGCTATTACTACTAAGGTATCCGTTGGCGGGGGAGAGGGGGGGTCAAATCGTTCTTGGAAATGAAATAGGCGAAGCGTACGCCATCTCCCAGCAAGACCATGGATGTAAATGAACCATCCCAGAATACTCAGGTCAGCCTTTGTCCCGCTGTTTTAATTTTAAACGCACTACAAGCGATCGGGAACAAGAAGAAGACTGTTTCGACGAGCGTATACGGTCTTTTAAGGAATGTATGAGTGAGTTTGAAGGGTACGACACGGATGATTGTGTGCATGTAATCGCTGAGTGCTGTACCGGAGAATGCGAATGGGTACTCCTAGATGAGCTTCAGTTATCAATTCTTGAGCAAGGTTGTGCAAATTTGATGTTTTTGTCTTCACGCGTGGGTTTCCAAGTGGTACCTCTTGACAAGGGCAAGTCTGTCTATCGCGCAAGTCTGGAGCCAGATGATATGGTTGATACGATGCATGTAGCACATCGAACAGATGTTCGCCCTTTGCCCAGTTTCACACCGATAGAATCTGTTTTTAGTCATCATTTCTCCACGGACAATCCTTCGTCGACCAGGCGTCAGGGAGAGCATGTATCTGAGCATGTAGCGATGGATTGCAGATTAGAAACGGGTTTGGCGTATCATTCATCTCAAACTCACATCTGCAGATCAACCAGCGTCATCCCAAGCCATTTTGCAAGTAGTCTGGTGGATAAAGTCATTTGCTGACAGAACACCTGCGAGTGTTTATTCAATCTAAGTGCGAATGGAACATCTCTCGGATGCTTCTGACTACGGTTATTGGTACTTGCACAGAATGTATTTGCATGGGTAAGACTTCGGTCGTAAGCGGGGGCTTCTCCAACAGCCAGAATGGGTCATCACGATTGGTGAACAAATCAATATTGATATCCTGGTCTTGTCCGAAGACCAGTATGGATTCAGTATATGTGATAGGAGCACAGGATGAAGTTTCCCTTTGTACATATTCTACGCGTTTGCGTCATGATGAATTGACTGCGGTTAAGTTTACACAGTTCTGTAAAGAACCGTTACGTCTGGATGTAACGAGGGGTGGATATATAGTTGACAAACATAGTATATTGATCAGTTATGGATTTGCGGCTAATATAGCGAGTACAGGTAGAAAATTCATAAGATGCTGGTAGTGGACGTATAGAAGTGTTCCTCAAGCTGAGTGGGCATGAATCATAACTGGAGCCATGAAGTTCCAATATTTACTGCGAGTAATACTGCTACCCACTCTACGGTATTTGGTATGGCTCCGTATAAGTTAGATACTGTTCTTTTTCACCCTCATCCAGTTGATAGACTAGTTGAGTGTTTGCTGGATGATAGAGTGTAAGGTGGCAAATTTTAAAGAAAGTACAAGTAAATATCTTTGTTCCTGACTTCACCTTTGGTTTATATTTAAGGTGTTTCTGCTAGTGTTGTACGGTCAGTATGAGAAACCTTCTGCAGAACACTTTACCACTTCGATACTGATATATTTCGACTTCTCTGCTACTTACTCTCACGCTGGTTACGTGATGCTCTTCCTCATAGGCTGTGACTCACATAGGAGTGCAACTACTTGAAATGGTTGCGTTTAATAAGCTTATTCAACTCTCGGAAGTCGGTTTAGAGACTAGCTCAATTCTCGAGAGTGAGCTAGTAGACTTAAATAGCTCTCGGGAGTGGGCTTACTCTAATGATTTCTATAAATGAGAGACTATAGGTCTCAGGTCAGATTTTACAGCAAGAAACACATTTGATTTATGGAAGTCATCAGAGTCAGCTCACTCCTGAGAGCTAAGTCATCAGAGTTAGCTCACTCCCGAGAGCTAAGCAAGTTGCTCAAATTACTCTCAAGAGTTGAGTTATCACTTAACCGACTTCCGAGAGCAGATTTGGTTTCTCAATCGATTCCCGAGAGTGGATTAAGCCTGTCAACCGCAACATTCTAATAATAGCTGCGGTTCTATGTGAGTCACAATCTATGCAGAAAGGCATCATGTGATCAGTGTGAGATTTAGTTGCAGAGAAGTTGAAATTGAAAAGCATCGAAGTGTTAAAGTGTTCCGCTTAAGGTTTCTCATACTGGCCATATGAGGTTTTACCCTGGCCATCCCAAGCGGCTGAACACTAGCACAAACACCTTAGGTATAGAACCAAAGGTGAGGTCAGAAATAAATATGTACATTTGCACTTTATTTAAAGTCTAGTACATTGTACTCTAACAATATATCAAAGAGTTTCCTTACTGTAAAATCTGGGTTGAGACCTGTAGTCTCTTACTCGATGAAGATGTTCGGATGGTTGAACCATTAGTGTTGGTTGGTCGGTTACCTACTCCTCGGGAACAGGAAGCAGCAAAAGATATTGCGTATGCACAGCAACCTCAGAAAAGTTCTGCGGATATTAATCGTATTGATTGTTCAATGTTTGCAGTCGGACGGCAAGTTTTGTATAGCCCTATGGCAGTTTCTGCAAACAGTAAGTTAGAGAAGGATTGGGTGGGGGCAGCAGTAATGACAGCTTTGTTTTCCCTGTGATTTATTCTATACATGATGTGGGTCTGAGTATAAAGGAATTCCGCGTGCATGTAAGAAACGTAAGGCTTGTGTTAAATTTGTAGATCAGGAGGGGAAACTCCCTCGGGGCAATTTTACTACTTCTATTTTTGAGTAATATATGCTTTATGCTTTTCCTATGAAACATCAGGAACTTGACAAAACTTTTCGGGTCTGCAAGTCGGCCATCCATTTTCAATACAGTCACAATGTGACCTATAAGGAGTGGGTCCGTTTACACGATGAGCATCACCACCAGCGTACGGATAACTGGAAAGAGGTGCATGTCAACTTTCGGTTCCATCGGTACCATCGGTACCAATTATTCAGTCGACACAAGTCCCAACCCCATGAAATCTGGCGCCTGGGAAGGTGACTGTTCTTTTGTTTTGGGATAGTAGCGGCAAGGTAACTTCAAAGAATGATCTAGGCACACCGTGCGCACAGGCAACATAAAAAATGTCGACAAGGCCTGCTATCACATAATTCAAACTCTAGAAGGTATTAATCACTAGCAGCATTGAGCCTACCTAGGGTGTGTGGTGTGTCGGCGGCTGGGTGAAAATCACCAATCAAAGGGACTTGATAGACGATGAGTGGGCTGTGGCATACAAAAAGGATTTCTGAATATCGAAGTCGCTCGGGTGGTTGAGGTAGATACCTATAATATTGATGCTATATTGCTAAAGACCAGAACAGGTGCTAAATCGCTAAAGACAAGCACAGGTGCTATATCGCTAAAGACCAGAACAACACCAGCGCCTATGTATATCAACATACCGCAGGTTTTATCCCTGATGACCCCGCAGAGTCTTTCAAACAAGTTTCAGAACATGGCTGTGCAGCCACGTATGCCTAGAATCGATATACCAAGGGGTGCAAGAATCACACGACCTACTGAATCGAAGTCTACGTCTCAAAGAAGTCAAATTTGCACCCATTCAAGGTAGTGGTTTGGCTGTTGAGGTAAACGAGTGCTTGGATGGTGAAGGGGGTTTTTTACCATCAAATAACATCGGCGGAAAATCATCCCGGTTCTGTCCGCAGCTGGATTCATTGCAAGTGTCTTCTTACTCAGGATGCTGATACTGGTGTATCATATTTTAGGGATCTGTGAAGGTATCGAAACTCAGAACAGTTGTCTTGAACTTATTTTGACCCGTGTGCTCGTCAGTGCAAAAGAATGAACCGACAGACTCGTCGGGGCAATGACGAGGGAAAGACGAGTGCGCCGAATGAGAGAAGGGGCACTACCCTAACCCTTTTGGCAAAGATTGTTTGCCTTGCAACAGTGCTGGACAAATTATCTAACCCAATTCGCTCTTCTGCATGGGCGAATCCATTACTAAGCGTGTACACGGTGCACACAGGTGCTTCCAAAGGTTCTCGAACTTCGCCGCATCAGGTATG
This sequence comes from Sphaeroforma sirkka, assembly GCA_001586965.3. NCBI lineage: Eukaryota > Ichthyosporea > Ichthyophonida > Sphaeroforma > Sphaeroforma sirkka. The sequence continues at coordinate 75,838 of LUCW03002614.1, read as the reverse complement.
GCTGGTGAGTGCTATTGCTCGAACCTTTCTGGTTGCGTAGAAGCAGGGGCGAGGGTTCAATTCGCCACATCACCAGCGCCACCACCAGCTGTTAGGAAAATTTTCTATCCTGACAAAGGTGTGGAGGTCGTGTCGCTAGCAGATAACTGTCCAGAAACGAATTGAACGAAAATATTGGTACTCAAATCCTTCAAATCTGTAATATAACTGCAGTTTTGAGGGCGACAACTTGGGCCTACATGCCACTTGGTATAGCCCAGTATTTGTGAATATACTTACAACGGCTATACATACTCCCTAAAGGCTACGACGAAAATCGTGCCGGGAAACGAACTGCTGGGAATATACTCCACAGAATATAAAAATGATACTTCATATTTCAATGTCGTGTTGTCTGAACGTAAGAGTTTGAGGCGACGGCAGGCAATATCACCGATTGCTTCTGCGCCCGCAAGTGCCAGCGTATCTCATATCGTGAAAAACGATGAAACTGAAACCAACAGCATAGAAACGTCGATGGGTCCCAGTCTGTCAGCCTTGTCGGCTCTGGTGACTGCTTCATAGTCGACGGGCGTTTCTTGGAGCGAAAGCGAGACGTATACGATGGCGAGTAGTTTTGATTTCAAATCCATCGCGAAAAACGATGAAACTGAAAACAGCAGCATAGAATCATCGATAGGTCCCAGTCTGTCAGCCTTATCGGCTCCGGTGACTGCTTCATAGTCGACGAGCGTTTCTTAGGGCGAAAGCGAGAAGTATACGGTGGCGAGTAATTTTGATTTCAAATCTAATTTGGCTTTGCTGTTTAATAGGGATCTACGATTATTTTTAATAAAAGAATCTGATTCTACGAAAAGAATGAGACACCTTCCATCGCAGAAGTGTTCAACGATTTATAGCATTTCTTATTTACAAGCCCTGTATTATTATTTACAAGCATTGTATTACCGTCCTTCCGGAACAAAGTGGCAGATCGTGATTTAGACGACGGGTTAAATTCGTGCGAACAAGATTGTGATAGTAATATCAATAATCTTGGGCACATTTGGCCGCTTTTGCATCAATCAAAATTTAAATAAGACAAACGGTCTGAGGTTGCGAGATTTTAGTTGCAATTGACAACCGAAGTCGATGGAAAAGGCGCACAGTGTACTTTTCTAATTGACAAATGGTGCGTGGAAGATACAAGGGGCCTTGACTGTTCAGATCGGGCGAAGCCTATAGGATCATTAGAGTCTGCAACACTTCCAAAAAGAATCATACACTAGGATTTAGTAAGGAGGCTATGTCTGGGAGAAAAAAACATTTGATAATTATCTTGCAATGCCTGTCCTCGAAAGATGTTAGAGTGAGATGTTGATTTTGTATATATCTCCAGGAATATATAAGCAATTTATTATATAGGTATTTGAATGTGTGGCGTAGATTTATTCGCAGAGAACGAGAGATCAGTCATCATGTTGATGAGCGCAAACTCGCTTGCCAGTTCAGACGAGCACTCGAACGAAGTCTAGTTCCAAAATAGGCCGAGTAGTTCTATTTAAAGATTATACAACAGGTCGAATCAGTTCATATGGCGTTCCTTCTAAAGCTCAGGCAATTGCACCAGCAACTCCCTTCCTATCGCGCAGCCTCTTGATTACACTCGCCAGATTGCCGAGCATAGTACGACAGCGCTCCTGCGCTTGCTCCAAACCGACCTGTTCGCACATGATAATACGAAATTATCAACTATCTCATCTCCAGACCGAAGCTTGTACGCCTATGTATTAAAACACACACCATGAAAATTTTGCACCAACCTTGCATACGTGACCGTGAATATATATACCCGAAAGACCTTACTCTTAGCCTTTTGCCCATATGCAATATTTTCCAGCGAAAGAGAATCAAAACATCCCGAAATATCAGAACCACCGAACCTTCAACTTGAATTAACACTTGAGCGAAGAATCATTGTCGAAAAATGGCAGTTATAGGGCTGTGATTGATATACATTTCCTCTCGGTCCGCCCCGATACAGGGATAAACTTGATGTATACAGAACCAATTTCCAATAAACAGTCATTTGTTTCGAAAAATTACACTATATATATATATATATATATATATATATATATATATAACATACACACACACACATATATATATATAAATAAAATATGTATACATATACATATACATATACATATACATATACATATACATATACATATACATATATATATATATATATATATATATATATATATATATATATATATATATATATATATATATATATATATATATATATATACAAATTATTATATATATATATATATATTTGCGTGTGATATATATATACATATATGCATATATATATATATATATATATATATATATATATATATAATATAAATAAACACACACACACACACACACACACACACACACACACACACACACACACACACGCACACATATATATATATATATATATATATATATATATATATATATTGTTTCAGAAAACCCATTTGCCTGTCCAGTTCATGGTCTCTGGCAAATGGAATAATTCAAGGTATTTTTTTTTGCAAGCTTTGTATACAGCCAAGGGTATACATCCAAATGGCTTGTAACCAAGCGCCTGTGCGTGTACTCACACACCTTGGACACTAGAATACCGTCCCTAAGTAATATTATAAGTTCGTCCACTCCGTCTTTAGTCACATCTGAGCTCAGCAGCAAAAAGACAGGTTGTCCCAGATCGTAGGTTTCTGATAGTACATAGTCTGCACCACAACAGCAGAAGGGCAATGTTCGTTGTTGAGAAATGGTCTATAGCAATTGAAGGTGTTGTTTTGGTAGCGTTTATTTGTGAGTTGTTCGCATAAAAAGCACCCACACCCGTAAAAAAGAACACTCAGGGCAGAAGTCTTTGTCAGCCGTGTTCGTGTGAGTTTTATATGCAGATAAATCTCCTATAAATGTTCGTATGGGCGCTCGGTAGACCGCTCGCGTTGTCCCGGTCAGTAGCCATACACACTGTCCCAGGGACTATCATACAACAAATATCATGCAACTATCATACAACAATCATACAACTATCATACAACAACTATCATGCAACTATCATACAACAATCATACAACTATCATACAACGACTACCATAAATATGATCGACCAACTGGCCTCCGCCCGCCCACCCACACACCTTGCGCCTTTGAGTCCTGGTGCAGACTATATCGCAGCAGCTTATTGCCGAAGGTCCCCAGAAGGATAGAGTTGGTCTGTCGAAATGTCATATCTCTGACCAGCAGGCAGTTGACGGTGTCTGCGTCCGATGATCCCGGCAGGTGTGTGCCATTCTCCAGCCCATACACCACCACATCACTGTGTGAATGCAGGCGCAACAGGCGTTGTAACGTCTTGTGTCAACAGAACAATCGTAGGTGTTTTTGACGTATGTCGTGGGGAATATTTTAACTGCGCGAACACGATAACAGATGTTTGATCTGTTTGTATTAAGACGACGTGATCAGTGCTAGCACAGCACGGTACAGTTGTTTCGCACATGAGCCATGTCACGACACCAATGTGCTATATACATCCGCAAAGTCCGACACAGACATGTCCAATCGCTTCGTCTGTTATTCCATTACACGCGCACAGACGAACTTTAGACTTGTGTGCCGGCTTGAATTCGTTGGCGAGGATGTGAGTACAGTACACACCAAGGAGCGTGATAGCAATTATACCCAATCACCATTATAGTAAGGCACGGTGTGAGGAACAACAAGGGCGAAGGCCTCCAAGTATCACGACATGGCGTACAGATCCGAAGGTTCTGGGGACAGCCGTGAATAGTATGCACAGACACACAAAGACAGTAGCAGCAGCACACACAGCGAACTATCTGGGCCACCGAATGACACGCACAGCATACCGATACACAAACGCCGCCTCCACTGCGCAGGTCACCAGCAGATGCACGGGGCTGTCTTCGCTGTCGTTGGGCTGGCGTAGTATGCAAAGAAGCAGTACTATGAGTTTGGTAGAGTGTGGGAGACTACTTGACATCATCCAAGTGTACGGTAAGTAAAGGTTGTATCATACGTGTGGTGTGCACCGGTATGTGGCAGGTGTATACTACGTGCAGATATATACCAATTTAGAAACATAGACGTGCGAACAGGGTGAGGAGGAGGGGGGGGGAAATAGAACATCAGAAGAGAATAAACAGAGAATGTACATGAGCCTCTTTTGATTTCTATAAGCGAAACATTGTCTTTGCAGACACAAATATCATGTGGCGACCGCAACTATCGAGAGGCAATACGTATACAACGCAGTCCACACCAACCTAACAAGCGGATGAATGGGACGAATGGGGCAGTTGTGTGTCGTAACAGGAGAAGAGGTGATAAGCGCACACGGGTAGTGTAGTAGCCACTGTATCGCAGAGTCACTTCACAAACGTGAACGTACACTCGACAGACATCGTAGAAGCGGTGGTCAGATGACGGGCTCTCTTCGCGGAGTTGTATGCTATATCCTTCAGATGACACTGAATTGTAGCTGCCTTACCTGATGTTCTTGTGCACGTGTTCCCTTCAAGGTGAGGCGTTGATGCGTCACATACTGAGAAACGTGTAGCTAACCCTATACCATAAACCCTTCATTCTAAACCCTAACATTTGTTTAGGATGCTCAATGAATTAAACACTTTCAGACCTATAGCCGTCTGCCCATGGGACAAACCTAGTGCACTGCGCACATACCTTATCGGTGAACAGCTCAACGGCTGTCACTGGCCCGTCCAGATACACATGCTCTTCCAGTTCTGCGATGCACAGGTGATAGGGACAGGGACAGTGGAGAGAAACAGGTTCAGAAGGAGACCACCGATATATATATATATAAAACAGCCGATATGTCCTAGTTGGTCGCACTACAGTTGTACGTACAGTCGTGGTGAATTCCAGCGCAAGGTTTGTAGTACTACCCAAGGGGAGAAGGCGCCATTAATCGCAGAAGGTTACGGCACACCTACTAACGACAGTTGTTAACAACACAAAAAACAATGACAGGGCAAAAGACAAGAGCAATCATGCCAGTACTATTACAGATAACTACGGCACACCTAATAACGACGAGCAGGAACAACGTACAATACACGTACCAATTTCATTGGTGGCATAGTTAAGGACGGACAGTTTGAGATAGCCCGAGCGACACCCCACCACAGTGATGCGTTGCGTAGCCTGTGGCAGGTATCGCATTTCGCAACTCAGAGCGGTGGACCGGAGAGAGGCAAACTCAGGGAACATTGCGGGCTTCATCAGCTCGACAAAGTCTGTGGGCAGTGGGATAGGTGTCAGACACCCACCTTCTGTATATGTATCATGATATTTGATACGGGTGCATCCAGTACCTTACCATAGATATATATACATACATCTATGTAGCTGCGGGATGATTGGATGCTTATGTTTATATGCATGTATGTATGTATGGTATGATCAGGTACAAAGGTGAAAGTCAATGCCTATGGAACAAAGCTTTAGAGGGGCACCAGTTATAGAATTACTGTGTACGAGACATTCCCTTACAGAACAACTGCACTAGTCTATAGCTGTATTATTACACAAAACAAAGGAGATTCGATTGCAAGCAAAGGGATAACTCCAAAACCAAAGCACAACAATCTAACTTATGTACAGCGAAAAACTTTATATGCCTAAGTCTAGAAAAGCTGCAGAAGAGGAGCATAGGTATGGTGGTATAATATATATATATATATATATATATACACAAACACACATACAAACACACATACTCACACACATATATACATACATACATACATACATATATATATATATATATATATATATATATATATATATATATATATATATATATATATATATATATATATATATATATATATATTGCTCAGATATATATGCAGAATAACCATAAAAATGTATCACCCCACAAAATAAAAAGACATAAGGAATAGAACAATCACACCATCCAGATCCTGGCCGTCCTCCTCTGAGACCTCCGGGCGGCCGTATATGTGAACGCGATGGTCACTGCCACACAACAGGAGCAAGCGCCTGCCGTCTACAGACGTTGTGTGGAACATGTAGAACGGCTTGTAGTTCAGTGCTATCTCCTGTACTTCCACGAGGTTGTCAAGCCAGTCCAGACACAGCTTAGCCTGTGCAGCTTTACTAATAGATAGGCGCGGGGAAACTCGTCAGTGTTGGTATATGTCAGCGTATTCAGGAACAATGCTGTGTAAACTGTGACCCGTTCTGCAACTTACATTGCTTGCAGTATCGATAGACAAATATATACCGTGGTATCGATGAACAAATATACACTATAGTATGAGGTGAACAGAACTCAAGGACGGGGCTGTGATCTTAGCCTGCCCCATGGCACTTTCCCGCACGCTCCAAGTCTATATAAACCAAAAACACTGCGAGAGCAATGATAAAACAACAGGTGTCAAGAAACGCGTCACAAACAACAGGTGTCAAGGTGTCAAAGACGCCACACGGTGTTACCTCTAAAGGGTTAACATACGGGCGATGCAACAAGAGGCGATATCGAAACATACCTACACAAGGACAGACGATAACAATAACTACCCACACAACAACAGACGCTATTGAACACTGCCCACAGAAGGCCGGGGGGGGGTCTACGTATGTGACACATGCCTCTCCACACTCTGCTCACTCTGCTCACTTACGTTTCTGCGGCTGTCTCGGCTGTGCGCTCAGGACACGCGCCGGTCAGAGGCGCCACAAAGAATCGCAGTACAAAGGTGTTGGGAGATGGCTCGTTGCTTGAAGTTATGAGATTGATAGTGGGGGTGCTCTGTGTCTGTGAGGATAAGGACGAGTACTGGGCCAGCTGCGGGTTGCCTGTGCGAGTGTGGCGGAGAAGGGGAAGGATAGGTATATCCATAGACGGTAGATTTAGGAAATAAGCTTGATAGGTGCATATGCCGAGTGGGTAGTGTAGTGTACCTGTGAGAATTATGTATTTTACTTAGCATTGAGTAATCCCGTAAACGTCAGCGTGGCATGTTGCTGTGCGTGTCTGTGTGTACCTGTGAGAGTAATGTATTTTACTTAGCATTGAGTACTCCCGTAAACGTCAGCGTGGCATGTTACTGTGCATGTCTGTGTGCACCTGTGAGAGTCCTACTCGGGAGCTATTCGTGCGGCACACCGCAGACACACCGCAAAGAATATGACCAAAAGCTATCGTTCGAACCCGTGCATGACGATTCAAATCAATTCCAACCATAGACAAGTCTCGGTAGAGCTGTGGCTGTGGCTATGTGTAGACATCTCAGAGCATATTTTCATCTCAGAGCATGCACTCTTACCTACACGCAAAACCCTAAACCCTAGACTCTGGTTTAGCTCAACGAAACACAACAGGTCCAGATGAAAGATGTTGACTGAACGAAGCACGAAGTCATGGGCAAGCTAACATCTACACGGTATACACCCTAAGACATCTGGGCCTAGTAACTTGGGATATAGGAATTCTACTGCATGAACAAGGAAAATGTATACATACATATATATATACATATAAAAACCGGGTTTGCATAGATATACGCATATATATACGCATATATGAGTCTATGTATATGCATATATATATATATATATATATATATATATATATATATATATATATATATATATATATATATATATATATATATATATATATATATATATATATATATATATATATATATATACATATACAAAATATATATATATACAAAAACGCAACACACACACACACACATATCATATGTATATATACATACATACATACATGCATTATGCAAATAAATATTATATATATATGTTATATGTATATATATATATATATATATATATATACATATATCACAAAACACAATACACACACACATACATATATATATATATTTTTTTGCACACACATCATATATATATATATATATATATATATATATATATATATATGTTATGTATATGTATATTTGTATATATATACACACACACATCACACATAATATTATATATATATATATACATACATATGTATATATATAACACACACACACACACACACACACACACACACACATACACATGTATATATATATTTATATACACTTACCTACAGGGTGCATCAGCCCACCGGCTTTTGTTGCCGTGGCGCCCTCGCCACTAACCGTGGACTTGGAGGTATCCATGGGACTCGCGCTAGCGTTACTACCCATGCTTTTCTGTGGCACCCCACCCGTAGCACTGGATGCCGAGCCGCTTACTGGTGTTGGCTGCTGTGGGCCTGGTATGACCAGAGTCACTGCCACAACGATCTTGCTGTCCTCGTCCTTGTCCGCCGTGGCTACGGAGGACTGAACGAGTCGAGTGGAGAATGGCATTAGGTTCAGAGCACAGTCTGACGTGTCTAACTACAACACGGGTTGCTATATATATACACACTTAAATACTTACGTATATATATATACATATATAAATAAATACATATATATGTATATATATATATATACAAACACACACACACACACACACACACACACATATATATATATATACATACACAAATATGGGATTAATCGCACACAGTGAGTCTCACCTTCTCTGTATATGCCACAACCGACACAACAGCGGTGACGTCGTCATTGTCGTCCTCAGAGTCCTCTGTCTCGTCATCTATTGCACTGAACGGTGTCTCTATCTCCGGCGTGTTCTTGCGCCCATCGGTAGTACCAGTTGTATCGTGGGTGTCGACTACATTCTTCGCCTCATGGACGGGTGAGACTACAGACGCTGTTGTGGTGCTAGCGGCTAGCTTTCCCTCGCTGGCCTCTGCGTGAAGGGTGTCGTCAATGAGGATGTTAGTTCAGTCTAAACTTCAGAGAAACAAGGGCCATGCTCACCTGATACACGCACACACACACACACATACATATACACACACACACACACACACACACACACACACACACACACACATACATACACACACACACACATACATATATATATACACACACACACACACACATATATATATATATATACATACACACACACACACACACACACACACACACACATATATATATATACAACGATGCTACAGTACTGGGAGATGTTCGGCCCACCTGTGCTAAGTAATACCCTATAGCCCATTGATCTCCTATGCTTGCACATAGTGAAGGACGCCGATGTCCATAGAATTGAATCAGAAAAAGATCGATTGTACCAATCGCTATTCGTTCGCTGGAAAACAATACCCCACTTCTGGTGAGTTCGAAGTGTAAACAAGTGAACATAATATGATGTCAAAGTCGAGACAGCACGTTGACGCGGTAACTCATTTTCATATACAGATATGAATACAGTACGCTCATATATAACTCCATGGTGGCTACAGACGCGCACTTACGATACTATTGAACTGCATATTAACATGTACTTGAATTGAACCATTTCTTAACTTAATGTACTGACATAGACCACTTCACAACGGTTGCAGGTGCACAGTTATGTCAGCACATCGCAACCATTTATGTACTAACATAAATCGTTCCACGGTTGCTACAGGCCACACTTACGATACCATTAGAGGGGGATCTCGGTCTGTGCGTACAGGTTTCTTCTCCATTCGCGGTCCTCTCCGCAGTTGCAGAGGCGTCTATGGGGATCTCGGACTCCGTCGAGTCCACCGCCACAGCCCTTCCTACATCACATGAGGATGGTCATGAGAACTGAAAGAATACATGTATGCCACCTTCCCTTCCCCTATCTCCTTCGGCCGCGGGTGTACTAACGTATTCCCAAACGCCTCATACGACCAGCACAGCAGTGTGCACACATCGAACATCCTCACAGGAGCAATCGCACACTTGACAGACTGCATCTAGCGCCCTACATCGCAAGGCACGCAAAGCGATTCTGGCGATACTTCACAGTACATCACATGCGGCAAGAAGAACCAAACACACCCCTCCCCTCCCGACACAGTACATTATCAAACGATACCATGCACAGTACACTATCATACGATACCATGCACAGTACACTATCAAACGATACCATGCACAGTACACTACCATACAACACCATGTATAGTAAACTATCATACAATACCATGCACAGTACACAATCATACAACACCATGCACAGTACACTATCATACAATACCATGCACAGTACACTATCATATAATACCATGCACAGTACATTATCATACAATAACATGCACAGTACACTATCACACAATACCTGAGCTGGCCACATTCCCGAGGCCTGTGGGGGTATCCTTCAACAAGGGTGAGCCAAGTCGTGGTAGTACGGTCGAGTCCACCGTCCCTACATCGCCCGTGGGGTGCACGATACTTCCTCTAGCCCTGAACCTGTGTACTGGGATGTGGTGGTGGTCGAGAGATGAGTCATCCTCAGATGCGGGTGAGAAGCCCACATTGCGCGTATATACTACTGGGCGACGTGGTAAGTGGGCCTAGAACGGGGATAACACATACACCAGAGATGAATGGGTGCAATGGTATTCGTGGTATGGGTTACTGATTTGGCTCGACGGTGGGGAGAATAAGACGATTGCATGTCAGCAGCCCTCGTAGTAACAAAGTAAGATCGCTCAAAAGGCGTGATTGTATGTCAAGATTAGACGATACCCTCCCGTGTGTATTCGAGCCACTTAACTGGTCGCTATTCCGCAATATAAAGGTAAACAGTATGTTCATTAGGCGATTGTACGAGAAATACATTTGGCAAAGTAGACATACGCTGGCTGTATACCTTCTTCTTTCCCCTGTGTTCTATACTTACTTACTTTCCCAAAATAGACATACGGTTATGATGAGTTCTATGCTTTCTTTCTTTCCGGGTATCAAACTGGCGTTCCACTGGGCATCCGTCGACAAGAGCTACCATCGAGAGCCGACCCTGTTTACCCGATGCTATGATAACATTGCGGTCGTTTACCTGCGGGTTTAAACAAAACGCATATATCGGATAATATAGCGAATGAAAATGATGCAAAAATAAGGTGTCAAACGCAGATATATATATATATATATATATATATATATAGACACTTACACACACACACACACACATTATATATATATATACATATATATATGAATATATGCACGTATTTATGTTTGTATGTATGTATGCATGTATGTAAGAAAGTAAGCAAGTAACTAAGTAGTACGCATGTGTGCATGCATGCATGAATGTATATATGTATGTATGTATGTATGTATGTATGCATGTATGTATATATGTATGTGTATATTAACGTATGCATGTGTGTGTATGTATGTATGTATATATATATATATATATATATATTATATATATATATATATATATACATGTGCATGCATCCCACATATGCATGTATGTATGTCTGTCTGTCCATCATGTATCTATCTATGTATGTATGCATGCGCATTTCTATATATATATATATATATATATATATATATTATATATATATAATATATATATATATATATATATATATATATATATATATGTATGTATGTATGTATGTATATATGTATGTGTATACATACGTATGTATGTATGTATGTATGTATGTTGTATATATGAATGTATGTATGTACGTCGGCATGCATTCATGCCTTCATGTATGTATGTATGTATGTATACATGTAGGTATGTATTGGAAAAATTCTATTGCTGGCTGAATTCGTTTAAAGACATACTGATTAAATAGTCTTACCGCGACATAAAGTTCGCCATGTGTATCACTGCAGATATGGCAACCAAGCCTATATATTTTCAGTTCAATTGGCGCTTCACAGACGCATTTGTTGCTTTTTATACGCCGAGAAGTACAAGAATAGTTACATCATTGATATGCAAGAACTGAATAAATCGAATATATCTCTTGCTCTTTATTCTTGTCTTCGATGAAACTTGTTCGCTTCTCTTAATTTCTTATACCAATATAAAGGCTTCAGGTATTCATATCTTCCCTACCTTGAGTGCACAGGCGTTGTATATACTAGCAGGTGTATGCAGTGGCACATAGCACACTTGAGTAAGCGCGAGGGGCAGCGGCATCACAGCGGTGGACGAGCTCGATCACTGCAGTTTTTAAAAAGCTCATGATATATATAATGCCAAATAGGGTGATCAATTATTTGTCTACTCATTTCTACTCATCAGGTGTACATACGATTTTATATATAAAATATATATCCTTATTGATATTTGACTCGTGTAGCTTGTTCCTCACACCATTCACTCTCTAGTAGCGAGCGTAGCGATGGGTGATCAGAAGTGTGACAGCTGTCCCTGTACGGATTGCACGTGCAAGGACTGTGAATGCAAACCTGGAAATGCAGGCTGCGACCCTTGCGCCGATTTCCAAAAGATGGGAAAGAAGCAGGAATCAATCTTCACCCTCGTTGTCACCTGCAAGTTCATTGGTATGTCCAATATCACCGTTGCCAGTCTGTATAACTCATGTTATGGCGTGGTTATGTATGTCCCTTGGAACTGATGATCGCATATATCACAGTGGGATGCGCCTCCCATCATTAATCACAGATGTGTGACTTTTTGTCTGTTTTCCGCCGTGTGCCCAACCGATGATAGGCGTTGCTAGTAGCCTTTCGATGTCGTCTTGCGTAGCTTTCTTGTAGTTTATATCTATAATTCAACACCGACATAGCTCTATTACCTTGAAGTTTTGATACAACTCCTATGGACTGTATTTTCTTTTAGGTGGGGGATAGTGGTTGCGATGAACTAGTTATTCAAATCGAAAACTAATCTGATGGATCCGGCATGGATTTAGAAGTATATCATAGCCTCCTAAGAGAAGTAGGAAGGCTATGAATGTGCATACATGTTTATCACCTACCTACCTTTTTGCATCAAATCGAGTTTTAGACGAGGCAGTTGTGGTCCGCTTCCTCGATGCTTTCCGGCCGGTCGCAGAGTATTGTGACAAGAGTGAACCCACTACGACTACTTATAATCTCATAAGGTATTCACATCATGTATCTCGCTTAGTTGAATGGCGCGTACTTGTGTTTGCTACTTTAAATTCACTCAACAGACCATTCGCATATCAGGACCCCGTTTCTGCAGCTATTAAATGTCTGAAGGAGCCTCCAATTCACCTTCATTCCAAAATTCAGATACATGTTTTAAATCGCACTCCTTTTTTAGGCACATGACTGATCCCAAGGTATTGAGGGTTGTAGAGCGATATACCAACAAAAGTGCATATCTGGATACACATAAATCCTCCAAAGAGTTTCAAAGCATGCGATCTACACTGCAGAAGATGCAAGACGTAAATGAGGTGTGATTTTTTATGGCGATAGAATAGGTGCGCTCAGTATCCGTGCTATGCACCCTCTCTCAATAAATCTCACAGTCTTTTATCATGCAGATTCTCACAGGCTCTTTGCAAATTTGATTTTTAGTTTCAGCTCGTCCGGTGGTCGCTTGCGAGCGTTGGATCCTTCCGGAAGACACATCTGTCACCTGTAAATGCGTATCGAGTCTTCTGCTGCATGCGCTTTATAGTCGATTGAGCTATGTGTGCTTTGCGGTCATATGTTTAGATATTCTAATGGCTTTATTACGTCTCTCATAGGTCGAAATTCAAGGTGAATCATACTCTGATACAGATGTCGGCTACGCTGTGAAGGAGAGCACTCCTACTGTGTCTGGTTTAGATCAGGTGGTGACTTTAATGCTTGATATTGACTTTAAAACGACAGAGGGAAAAGATACGGCCGTTGGAGGGCTGAGATCCTTGAGCGAACATGTGTGCAAGAACGAAAATAACGCTTTAACGTATAAATTACTGCAGGTATGTAGTTGGTTATGTATTCGTGCATAACTATGTACATATGTTTTGAAGCCACACATTATTGGCTCCCGACTCTGCTACTTTGCTACCGGAGATGAGTGTCTTCATGAAAGAATAGCTCCGACTATATCAAATGTTATTCTTCGATGTGGGAAAACTTTCAATGCGTCAATATACACCTCAGATATAGTAGCTAATGAGTTATGAATATGTTCATTATAGAGCGACAAGGATCCACTGCGTGTACTCATCTGGGAGCGATATGCCAGGGATATTGATCTGACCGAAGAACACAACAACAGTGAGCCATTCAAGGCTACTGGCAAAGTGTTCTCATCGGTATCCGAAAAAGACGTCGCAGTGGGGAAGTATGCGACCACAGGCCTGGGTTACGTCAAGCGATGATAGCTTTAGAAATAAATCTAATTTGGTCGGTTTTAGCATCAACCTTTGAATTATATCTGGGGTTGTAAACTTCCACTCATACATCAAGAGAGTGCGAGAGAGTAGAGGGTTGAGGGTTTTTTTAAATCCTAAAACCACTTCGAATCAATGCATTGAGTGAACATGACACGCTGGGTATGCAAACCTAGCATCAATTGAGAAGACCATGATTTGCAGATCCTTGCTACTTATATTACTCACATATTACTCTGTAGCTATCTGGTGCATGATATCAATCTCACCATGAAACACGGTGGTGTCGCACCCCTGCTGAGTCTCCGAAGAGTGATACATATGTATGTAGACTTATAAATAACCGGACTACTCATTCTCTTCATAAGGTGACCCGTATTCTGTACCCACCGACCCGGACTCAGAGAGAGTAGATAGAGAGGGAGAGTATGTAATTATTAGAATAGTGGACATCGGACAATCTCTCTCTTTTATGTAAATATTTTATGTTGAGACTACAGCTGTTTTTCAATGTTAGCAGAAACACAACCCTGTGGCTATTTTTTTGTTAGGGTTTATGATTTTTGGTTATGCACAATATAAGAGGCTATGGTTTGTTCATCTGTTATTTCTTTATCTATATTTATATTTGGTTGATAAGTGAGCTGTCACTTGTCAGCTGAGAGTGAGATGCCGACCACTCGAGGGGTTTTTATCTCTCGTGTATTTTTTTAAGTAAAATAATAAATAAATAAAAAGCGAGTCTAAAATATCGGTATTTTTCTTTATGTAGTCGCGGAGTGGCTATGTGGGATTGTGGACTATGTCATAAATCATAACAGCCTTCTAAATCAGACAAACTATGTTGTTGATACTAACGTCAACCTCTTCCACTTCCTCACGTATTACGTAAATAGTAGTATATGATAGAATGATATCAAATTTGGCCAAGAAGGCCGTGAAACCGACTCCCGCAGTAGCTGTTGTCCTGTTACGAGAACTAAAAAGCAAAATTGTCTCTATTCCGGGACATAGGTATGTACTCTCACATCACAGAATCAAAGTCTATGCGTAGAGAAATCTACTTGTAGAAAATGCTATAGCAAAAGATCCGGTGCGGTGCCACACTTCAGGTTTCCTATTTCTTTCTTCAATATATTCCGAAGATATGGCATAGAACTATTTGTGGTACTACAGCATGCTTTTTTGAACCACCAGTAAAATCTATAGGTAGGAATTGACATAGTACTACCTTAATTGACTTGGAATCTACAAATTGGCAGAGAAGTACACTTGCGTCAAGTTCTCTATCAAAAGATAACGTTCAAAAGTTGAGGGAAGGACTATCTTTAACACAAATATTCCTACAAGTGGTAGCCGAGTGACAGCCTTTCAATATGCAACCGTGACACGAGCCTGCCTTTGCTTATCGCATGCCGCTTCGCAAATCTGCACAAATATACCCGCAAAACCATAATTAGTGTAACCCCAAAGAATTTAACGGCCTCAAGCCTCAATAATCTGGTTTGAATTAAGCCAAATACACGTGTAAATATTGTCGCCCACTACACTCACCGAGCATTTCGATTTGCATAGCGACTACGAAGTACTGCTCGTACAACGTGGGAAGGAGCCCAATAGGGGTGCCTGGAGTTTTCCCGGGGGATCGTTAGAACTTGGCGAGACTGTAGTGGAAGGGGCCATACGAGAGGTATTCGACTCAGAGGTCACAATCTCGTCTTCACTTTTAATGTTGCTTGTGTTAAAGTGAGTACATGAATTCTTGTATTTCGAAGCATCAATTTCGATGCTGATTTATTTGAAGCTCTTGGTACTTTGCATTGTTGATGCAGCTGAAAGAAGAAACCGGGGTGCGATTGGATTCTGTCGAGCCATTTCACGCAACAGACGCAATCATTCCAAAACCAAGCGGTGAATCCGGGTGGGCGTTCCACTATTGCATAGTTCATTGCATGGGTATAGTCAAGCATACATTCAAGGTAAGGCGGGAATTGTGAGTGCTCCAAACTGAATATGAGCAAAATTTATATACCAAAATAGGTATACATACGAATACACACACACATATATATATATGAATATATATATATATATGTGTGTGTCTATAAAGTGTGTATGTGTGTGTCTATGTAAGTGTGTATGTGTGTGTCTATGTAAGTGTGTAAGTGTGTGTGTGTGTGTGTGTATGTGTGTGTGTGTGTTGTGTTGCGTTTTTTGTGTATATATATATATATATATATATATATATATATATATATAAAAAAAATGCACAACAAACACATATCAGATCACACACATTATACACACACACACACATATATTTATATATATATATATATATATATATATATATATATGTGTGTGTCTGTATATATATATATATATATATATATATATATATATATATTATATATAAATATATATATAATGTGTGTAAGGGAACTAGGTAACGTAAAGGCATACGACAATCTTTAAATATTATCCTAAAATGATTTCGCGTCATTGGCCTTAATTTGCCGTACTGAACTTTACTGTATTTTCTCAGGCTGAACCAGTCGCTGCAGATGATGCTATGGATGCGCAATGGTAAGTTTATCACTTGTGAACTGTGTACATTTCCTGATGGCACTGTTGCAATCAGTTGAAATGGATTTTTGCAAGATACCCCGCACAATTTAATGCGTTCAAATCTTTTTGAAGTTGAATCAAATACGAGAAGGAGGTGAGTATCGGGGCACCCTTGTGCTGGACATTACAGCTCGTATATATCGATTCAGCTTACAGCCAGTAAGGACCAATACCATACTTATTAGTGTATGAAATGATCTTTTGCTGTCCTATAGGGTACGATGCGATGACATCGAGTCTAAAAGTCCATTAGTGCCATTGATCAAAGGAACGTTACAAAAAGCTATAAAATGTGCAGCAATTGATATTGGAAAGCAATAAAGCAGGAAAAGCATCCTATCATCTGTATGATTGACTTCTGGACTCAAAATTTTATTTCATACGATAAGGAGAAGGAACACAGAGCTACGCAAAACAATAATTTTGTACTACCGGAGCATTATAGCTTTAGAATAAATGCTTCAAAAAGCGACTATTGTAGTGTAAGCAATATTCGTCCACTTCGAATTTAGAGGGAGATACTTAACATAAAAAATGAACAAATCTTACACTCTCAACGTATTCTATTTATATATCCGTATAAACGAAAAAAAAAGGGTTTTCGTTAGAGGCGAGGTAAAAGAAGGCAGCAGCCTTTAAGAGCCCTCTCTGTTGCACAAAATACGTGATGCGCACACGAAGACTACACCCTTGGAGATGTTCCATACTCTCCGAGTATATAAAACATCGTTAGCTATCACCAATTCACCACACAATCATGTAAATATATACTCAGAAGTCTGAACCTCAGAACTCAAGTCTCGCAGGCACTGGCTTTAATTTCCGCCAAAAGCTGAAAAAAGTACCGAACGTCAATGGAATGATAGATGCACCAAAGATTTTGCGATTAAAGATTGACCACCACTCAAAAAGTGGCTGATACGTTTTGTGATTTTGTTAAAAACAGCCAATGTCCCGAGGTGTCACAGACCCTCGTAGTAGCAAATCCTCACAAATAGCATAGTCAAATAAACACATCGCACAGTATTCAATATATAAGCAGGTATCATCTCCGACAAGTAGCTGCTAATGCTTTAGTAGTTTATTGATATCACTGAAGACACTTAATACATCACCATGGTACACTGCGCGGGCGTTATTACAGAGGGCGACCTCCAATACCTCTCTGGATTCAACAATGAGTTTGCTTCTGAAGCTCTCCCGGATTCACTTCCAGTGGGCCAGAATACACCTCAAGTATGTCCCTACGGCCTATACGCTGAACAGCTGTCGGGGTCTGCGTTTACTGAGCCCAGGCATGAGAACAAGCGAACATGGTTCTACCGTATCAGGCCTTCAGTGAAGCACACACCCTTTGCAAAGTACACCCGGCCCGAGGTAGGGCACCCAGGAACTTACCCCGTGCCAGTACTGACTACGCGGTGGGATGATGTGGATCCCAACCCCAACCAGATCAGATGGCTGCCGTTTAAGATGCCAGAGGATAGTGAAGAGGTAGACTTTATCACTGGCTTGTCTACAGTGGCCGGTGCGGGTGACTGCAAAGCACGCATGGGGGGGATGGCCATTCACGTGTACACGGCCAACAGATCAATGGTAGACACAGCTTTTAACAACTCTGACGGAGATATGCTGATTGTACCCCAGCAAGGTGTACTGACTGTCCGCACAGAGGTAGGGGTTATGCGCGTACCACCAAATGAGATCTGTGTTGTACCCCGTGGTGTTCGGTTTGCAGTGGAGATTGACGATGAGAAGCCTGTGCGTGGCTATGTTTGCGAGGTATTCGGGGTACACTACAAAATTCCAGACCTGGGCCCAATTGGTGCGAATGGTCTCGCGAATCCGCGCGACTTCCTTACACCCGTAGCGGCATACGAAGACAGGGAGTGTGAGTTCACAATCATCAACAAATTCCAAGGGGCGATGTTCCAGGCCAAGATGCAACACAGTCCATTCGATGTGGTAGCCTGGCATGGCAACTATGTGCCATTTAAGTACGATCTAGACAAGTTCATGGTTATCAACGCAACACTGTTCGACCATGCCGACCCGTCTATATTCACCGTATTGACTGCACCGTCAGGTATCCCTGGGGTTGCTGTATGTGACTTTGTTATCTTCCCTCCGAGATGGGCTGTACAGGAGCACACTTTCCGCCCTCCCTATTATCATAGGAATTGCATGTCTGAGTTCATGGGTCTAATTAAGGGTGAGTACGAGGCGAAGAAAGGCGCTTTCTTGCCTGGTGGCGGTAGTTTACACAGTATCATGACACCGCATGGTCCGGATGCAAAGACGTATGATATTGCCTCTACGGAAGCTCTTGATCCCGTAAAAGTTGCTGAAGGAACACAGGTGAGTCATGTGATTTGTAGTATAGGTACGCGGCGTGTGTATGCCCAGCAATGTACTTTATTCTTGCCTCCAAATACTGTACGGGTTTATTAACTTGAATCGTCGTAAGCTGTATAGCAGTGCCCTTCTTCCTGTGTACTTGACTACTTGTAGTCGTGCTTGAATTGTTTTTCACCTTCTTCCACTACACTTCTATCCACCAGGCATTCATGTTCGAATCGAGCTTCAGTTTAGCGCTCACCCGGTGGGGAGAAGAGACTTGCGAAACTGTCGACTCGGACTATTTCCAGTGTTGGCAAGGGCTTGAGAGGTGAGTATAGGCAGTTCACCTGTGCGCATAGTTAGTACTGTTATATCATGGTCAGTTGTGGCGTTATTATTCAATCTGTCTTTCTAAAAAAGGTTCTTATAAAAGTTTTTCTCTGCTAGCGAGTTCTGGCTCAACCACTTCTTTGTCTGTTTTCGTCCACAGCAATTTCGACCCAAGTTGGAAGAAGACATAAAGTCACAGAGCTGACACTCAAAATCGCGCACGTTGGTGAGGGCCGGGAGTCTATAAGTTTTCTTAACAAGCTGCCAAGGCTCGCAGGGACTGCATCACTGCAAGCGAATACTTTACTCGTCAAATACACATAATGAAGGTTCACTTTACTGGACTGTGCTCAATAAAATGAATGTTTTCTTTCTTCGGAAGTTGGCTAGATGGGAGCTGAGCAATTTATGTTAATCTGTACTTGCTGGCTAAGCAATCTGTTCGCACTTGCTAGCTAAAACATCACACTGCTGTAACCAGTCTCATGTAAGAATACCCAACATATCTCTAGTTAGAGACACCATAGCTCGACATAGAGTCGGGCTCAAGACAGAAAGTTATTCATTGAGTCATCTCCCTTCCGTGACCATCCACTCGACCTGTTGGTGGCCGAGCTGGAGCCTCTGGAGGACTTATCGCGAAATAAATAAATAGTATACATGCACTCTGTTCTAGTGCGTCAGCAGTATTTTACTATTGTTTCTACTTTTTAGAGGTCGTGTTATGATTTCATATTCGGGGTAACATTCTCTGAGCCAAACTTTAAGCCGAATGTCAGTACCAAAAGTGCAATAGGTTCGAGAATAATCTATTCCACTTTTGATGCTGAGGCTTTAATCAGTCAAGCTTGCACAAGAAAAATATAAACAGTGTATATGTACTCTGTTCTAGTCCGACAGCCGTATTTTATTGTTTCTACTTTGTAAGAGTCATGCTATGATTCCACACATTCGGGTATCATTTTCGAGTCAAACTTCATGTCAAAAGGTAGTATCAAAAGCGCAATAGGTTCGAGAATAACCTGTTCCGCTTTCGATGCTAACTTTTTGTCATAAAGACCATAGTCAGTCCATCTTCTACAAAAAAATAAAAATTTAAATAGTATACATATACTCTGTTCTAGTCCGTCAGCCGTATTTTAGATTAATTCCGATTGTGGAGGGTCATACTATGATTTCACGATTGG
>LUCW03002614.1:45000-50000 GCA_001586965.3 Sphaeroforma sirkka | reverse complement strand
TTCGTCTTCAAAGCGCAACGTGTACGGAAGGGCCTCCTCGATGCAACATATGCGCTATTTCTTTCTATCCTAACATTCCTTCGTCTGCGGTGTTCGCTGTCAATCGCAGTATCCTCATATGGGCCGCCTGCATTAGCTTCCGATATGCAGCCCAGGCTGGGAGGTTGCGCTAGAAGTGGCGCTGCATCGCGTATTTCTGTGGACCCAGTTCGCTTGAATTTCGCAATTAAATCTTCGAGGTCACCGCTCTCCAAATGAATTTTATTCGCGCTAGAACTAAAACTCGGATCAGAAGAAGCGTGCTTTAGAGTGCCTTTCATCTGCACGAATTCGACCATATCTGAAGACCAGAAGTGTTCGAATTTTTACCAGGTACGTATTCGAAAACCATATATTTATACATATACATACATATATGTGCACTTTTGAAACATAAATACAAACATACCTCAAAATATAATATTTAGGTCCTTGTTTATAATATGGACTGTAAATATATAATATTTCTTCTTGTGAGCCATTGCCTTCTTCTGACAGGGTGTGCTTAATTTCACTGCTAAATATGAGTGGTGGAAGGTCAGTCATCATTTTTTTCCTCAGTTTTTTATTTTAGAATACAGTTTCCCAGAGTTCTGTTGTTGTTGAATGTTGGCTGTTGGCAGTTTGCACTTGGCACTAAAGTTGGCAGTGGGCAGTGGTGAGTAGGGCCAGTGGCTCTATCGAGTCTCAAGGCTCGACTCTCGACACAGGGGGTTCCCGAATTCGGCACTCGGCACTCGGCACTGAGCTGTGAGCACTCGGGCCATGACAGAAATTTGGCACGACGGCACCCATCGTGATATTTTATTATTGACGTTGGTTCCGAATCAAAGCGTTTACTTTTCACATGACCCTCTACTACTAGAGAGAGAAGAAAGAAAATATGGCTGAACGGACTAACGTCCGTAGCCCGTAGGACGCTTCTCAACAGAGTTTTTCATTAATGTACGGAACGTGCATCCTCCAAGACAGGAGGCTATGGAACGTGATATTTATATATACAGTGGTTGAAAATATACTCCACATTGTATTTATTATTTTTTTAAAACAACAAAAAATATAAACATGATGCAAAAAAGTTACAATGGTTCATATTTACATAAGTATTTTTAAAGGCGTATACAAGTATGTATTTACATAAATACATACATACGCACAAGGATCGTTTTTTTAAAAATAGAGCGGGCTATGTATTATTTACACTTGTCTGTACGGACTAAACATCCTTTTTTTTTTTAAACAAAAATCATGACATTGCTTTTATACTTGCATTTTACACCATGTGTTTGGAGTGTGTATATATTTATACCTTACAAGTCAAGCTCTTGCGATGTTGCGATGTACATGTATCTATGGTAATCTATGCATTGATGTGCAGTTTAATATTAACTCAGTAGATCAAGGATCTACTTCTAAAAACATTGCGAATACAAAAGCAACGGGTACGTTCGACTACAGTTGCGAATTTCAATTATCGTCGCGGCATTTCAGGGCGCGTCCATAATGAACCGGAATTACAATTGCAGTGTTTGCGGCGAACATACCACACCGCATTGACGTCGGCCCAACCTATACAACAATGTACATCAATAAATTTAAGCGCGCACACTCACGCATAATCAATCTGTGGTTTCAATATAGATAACCAGTGTATACATACAGTGAGGAGAACATACACTGTTCATAAATATATATATATAGGTATTTATATGTATACGTATACGCATGTATACATGTATATGTCTGCATATATACATACACACACACACACACACACACACATATATATATATATATATATATATATATATATATATAATATATATATATATATATATATATATATACATATGCATATGCATATATATAAGCGTATACACAATATATATATATATATATATATATATATATATATATATATTTTATAGTGATAAGTATATATTCTGGACTGCATACCGATTTAGGCATATATATATATATGCACATATAAAAGTGGAATTTATAAAAGATTTGTACGATTATCACCACCATTCGACCACGTTACCACCTAATCCACATGCACATAGTATACGGAATTAATCCAATTTCATACATGGCATTTATTTTGTATGTTGCGAAATATGGTTTGGGCGGTTTTTTACATAACATTGTGAGTAATGTTATTCACAGCCATCCCCGCGTGCTTCGATTGGGTCCAACCCATGACTTGTTGGTGTGGTTTGATCTGTGACATTTCGTTCTACGCATTCGCCGTTTTTGCCTTCGATTATCGAGTCGACACTGTCGACCTTGTGCATCCGCTCGCCGTCCGCTGTTTCTGTCGCAGTTGACAGAGACAAATACCTGAGTTCCATCCTCTTTTTCTCTTCGTCATTAGTGAAGTCTGTGTATCTGCAGGCGATTAGTAAGGGCATCATGAGATGTCCGTTGTTTAGTATCGCACCAGGAATTGCACGCCCGTGTATCAAATGATTAGACAAACCAAGTAGTTTTGTAAAATAGTTTAAACGAGTAGCAGTCACAAGTGACTGCTATTCAAGAACAGACAAGCTGGTTATGAGCTTTACTTACCCCAGTTTACCGTCGCCGTCTTTATCCAACTTCTTGAAGAGGACCCTGAGTCGCGTAACATCTCTCTCATTGATTTTTCCCATTCTATTAGAATGCACAAAAAACAAGCGCTTGATTGTTTTAGCGAGTTCTATAATTGAAACAACCTCCTCAAACTCAAACTGTACGTATTATATTGTCGCCCAGCTCGAAGGTACATGAACCTCACTACAATAGCTTACAGTCTATTATTTTGCATTCTCTCTCATTCTATTGGAGTGTACCACATGTAGGGATCGGAAACATGCCGCCAAAATAGTGTTTGGCGATAAGATGGTGATAAATTTAGACAATTTTTACGTTACGCCCCACAAACTTGGGGGTAAACAAATCTATAGTCGTGCACTGCCCGTTCATCCGAAAACTCCACTCACTACTGATACCTATTGGCACGAACATTTCAACACACGGCCAATTACGGTGGGTGTTTTATGCCGAATGCCAATTTTATCAATTTGTGCTGACCCACAGAACTGAAAATGTAACCGTGTATATCTGCTTCCGCGCAAGCTATTCACAATTGAATACCTGATTAGAAACCCGAGTGAGAACTCCAATAGGTCTATTTCTCCATCACCCGTGGTATCCATGTCGTAAATCAGATCCGCTGTAACGCCTCTGTCGATGAGTTTCTGGATCCTTCTGTACTCGATGTATTTATTGACCGTTTGGGTAATCATACTCAGCCGGCCCAAGAATATATTCACACCTATTGTAAAATTGCACAAGGGCAGGGCAGAGAAACAGTCGGTGAGCACAAAACCATAGTCAATCAATCCACCGGTTTTGGTTTGTTAGATCATTCCTCTTCTTTCTCTGTCCCAGTAATGTCATGCGTCGTGTAGTATCATTCACCTCAATCTTGTAAGGACGTATAAAGTTATGGTATATTGAAGTACGTATGTACCTATAACGTTATCTATATAGGGCCCAGCTACTCAATCGGCAGTACAAGTATTTTTGAAGGCGCAGCGATAGATCTGAATAATATTGTCTGTACAAATACGTATCTTCGCATGACGAATCGGAAAGTCGCAAATACAGTTAAACATCGGTGATAAACACCAAAATAAATACACATGTGTGTATGATATTTGTTGTTTAGATCTTGGATACACGTTTTAATAACAGTTCTGATTAGAACTTTTTCCTTACATACATATGAAAATATTTGCACACAACCACCTAAGCTAATATCCATTTGCAGAGACAAACATACGCACCTAGAATACTTTCATGTATATGACGTAAGCACACATTTACCCATAGAATTCAACTGTGAGCATGTATGGCCAAGCTAAATCATTTGACGGTAATAGATAAAATAGTCCATGATACTGTAGACATCACAGATAGTGGTCTGTATAGGTAGTACTGAGTGATAAGGATATTGTCACGGTGCACATGTACATGCATCGGAATCCTTATTACTGACGCTGATATACGATTAAAGGGTTATTTCACGGAACTCAAAGTACATATATACATTATGTGTAGTCTTTGAACCCAAAGCCCAAGACTTTAACCACTAGACAACGAAATCACATTCGTCTAATCGACCAGTGTTGCTACATACCGAACAAGATGTAGAACACCGAGAACAGCCGCGCTTTCTCAGTGTCGACGGAGAGATCGCCATATCCTACCGTAGTTAGGGTTATGACGGCCAAATATATAGAGTCGAGGTACATGAAGCCCAGCTCGATTGAATAGAAGACGGCCCCTACCAGTATCAGAGAGGCCATGATAATGACGGTGATGGCGACGCTGACAACCACGCTGCGCAACGTGGGCAAGGGTTCGGTTTCCTTCCTTAATTGGTTCAGCTCCACTTTAAGATCGTGGACAAGATCCATGATGTATGCTATCGCAGAAACGATAAGCGTCAAGCCTATGAATATATATATGATGGTCCACACCTTCCCACCTGCCGTTTGTGGAGATATATCACCATATCCGACTGTAGTAATTGTCACTATAGCCCAGTAGGTCGAATCGAGAAACGTAAGATCATTCTCACTACCCCCTTCGATGAGGTCAAATATCACAGCACCCAGCAGTACGTATAGCAATATTAGCGGCCCGACGACCAAAAATTTCCGATAGTGCACTGAATATGCCTGGATAATATCCCTCTGTAGTAAGCCCGGCGGAAAGACGTCCGTGAGAAAGGAACATCATATAAAAAGACACATGAGAAGCGTGTAGCAACAAGTACCATTCGTGCCCATACTAGAGTGTTGATTATTAAAAAAATAGGAGTTCAGATGCACTGCTTTAGTGCTCCTAGTGCTCCGGACACAAATGCACAAGCTTTACCATGCGCTTAGAAAGGGCACAGCACTGTCACA
>LUCW03002614.1:22500-30000 GCA_001586965.3 Sphaeroforma sirkka | reverse complement strand
ATATATATATATATATATATATATATGTATATATATGCATGGATATGTATATATATATATATATATATATATATATATATATATATATACATATATATATATATATATATATATATATATATATATATTATATATATATATATATATATATATATATATATATATATATATATATATATATATATATGTATATATATATATATATATATATATATATATATATATATATGTATATATATATATATATATATATATATATATATATATATATATATATATATATATATATATATATATATATATATATATAAATATATATACACATACACACATATACATATATATATTTGTATATAAATGTGTGTGTGTATATATATATATATATATATAGACCAACGCACCTCCATCGGGAAACTGTATAAAATCAGTCGCTAAAGAACAGCACCGCACCACTTCGGCGTATCGTTGCTCATCGTATGGCAATCCAAAGAGAATATTGTCTCGGACAGAGCCCCCCACTGATCCAGGCTTCCTGTGATTTACGATACAATACAAACCAGAACGGAAACTAAATAACACTTTGCAAGAGAAGAATTTAATACTGAAGGTGATGACAAGGCAAATACAATGTGCCGTGTCACAGTACCCCCTTGATCCAGGCTTCTTATGAATGTACAATACGATACAATACTATACAACAGAATATAATTTAAAATACAACATTAAAGTACCCCCATTGATCCAGACTTCATGTGAATTCACAATGCAATGCAATGCAAAAGAAATTTATTTAAAACACATGAAGAGCGAGTATATAAAAATGAAAATGAAAGTGATCGCAAAGTCCAAGTGCCCTCCTAGTACCTGCGTGTGTATCTCTGCACAAACCACGAGTCACATACTACGGATTGACTTATCTAATGCAGTTGAAGCATTGCCTATGATGGTGCTAGCATATACGCGTACCTGTGAGGTGTATGATACCGTGCCCTGTACAGTAGAGCTGCCCTTATCCGCAGATAGTTCGCCCAGGAGTGTGAGTAGCAGAGTGGATTTGCCCGCCCCCACAGGCCCCACAATGGCCAGTAGAGACTTAGGACCAACGGTTACCGATATGTCACGCAATGCTCGCACAGTTAATAAATTTTCCTCGCCTGGAAAATAGGTGTGTTATAAACAAACGATACCGCTAAGTTCAATGTTCATACTGCTAATAAGGTATCCTCTCCTGGATTTAGGTATGGTGCAAACAACGTATACGTTAAAGACTCAGATTTCTCGCACGGGTGCGTGTCCACGAGTGTAGCTTGATATTAATCATACCTATACGTGTATAGAAATATACGATACCTACACGCATATACATATAAACGATACATATACCTATATACAAATAAATGATACGTGCACTTGAATACGAATAAATGATACATAACGTGTGTAAGAAGATATGATACTTATACTTATGTACGAATAAATGAGAATTTACATATATACAAACAGGTTCTTATACGTATATACAAACACATACTACATATACGTATATACGAATACATGGTTCCTATACGTATAGACCTAAATATGATACTTGCACGTATATACAACTCCATGTACATAAATATACACACCACGTCGTTCTACGAGGACTTCATCCACCGAAGTTGTCATTTGCGTGGCTCCTTGGGCCGCATCAGTGCTCAGACGATCCTGTACCACCTAACATACATAGATGAGAGACAGTATGCTTAACACTAACTACAATTTAAATAGATATAGCTGAGAGAAAGTATGATATGCACTTACTACAACCTAATATACATAGGTGAGATAAAGTACATAATACACTTAAACAACCTAGCAGGCATAGCTGAGAGAGAAAATAATATACACTTACTCAACCTAACATACACAAATAAGAGAAAGTACATATTATACTTATACAACTAGCAGGCATGGCCGAGAGAAAGTATGATATACACTTACTACAACTTAACATACATAGCTGAGATAAAGTATGTTTTACACTTCTCACAGGGTCATCTACAACCCAGCATACATAGCTGAGATAAAGTATGATTTACACTTCTCACAG
Organism: Sphaeroforma sirkka; assembly: GCA_001586965.3. Lineage (NCBI taxonomy): Eukaryota > Ichthyosporea > Ichthyophonida > Sphaeroforma > Sphaeroforma sirkka. The sequence goes on along the minus strand of LUCW03002614.1, from coordinate 27,908 downwards.
GGTCATCTACAACCTAACATACATAGCTGAGATAGAGTATGTTTTACACTTCTCACAAGGTCATCTACAACCTAACATACATAGCTGAGATAAACTATATTTTACACTTCTCACACGGTCATCTACAACCTACCATACATAGCTGAGATAAAGTATGTTTTACACTTCTCACAGGGTCATCTACAACCTGACATACATAGCTCAGATAAAGTATATTTTCTCACAGGATCATCTACAACCTAACATACATAGGTAAATCCTGAGAATATTGCATACACCTACTTGGGATCGTCCTGTACACAGACCCAGAACAGCTGATTGTTTTTATCTGAGATTGTTGTTTACACGCATTGAGAACTGTTCAATTCCCTGCACCACATAACTACGATAACTTCATTTAATCACCCACCTGAGATGTCTTGACTTCTGTCGCGTCCGGCTCTAAGTCACTCAGTTTGCCTGAGCAATCTACACTAAAAGTACTGCTCTTGTTCAGCTTATCCACACTCCGTTTGAAACTAGAATGCATGGACGACAGTCGACCGGACAATCGGCCGCCCAATGGCCTCCTTGTGTTGCCCTCGCCCTATAGTACAGAAGAGACATAAGTATATACATATATATACATATACATATATATATATATATATATATATATATATATATATATATATATATATTGATAGATAGATAGATAGATAGATATGATATATTGATACATATGTATATATATATATATATATATATATATATATATATATATATATATATATATATATATATATATATATATATATATATATATATATATATATAATATTTATAAATATATATATATATATATATACATATATAATGTGCTTTTTACCCTTACATTTTTGCAACTGTTTATGTGAATTAGAAACGCGTATTCACAACTTAGAGTTGAGTGTGTAAAAAATGCGGAGAGTGGGTATACAGCCCAGCCACCCATGTGAGACAGGGGGCGTGTGCATATTTCTATATATATATATGATTATACTAGTACATATGCCTATTATTATATATATATATATATATATATATATATATATAATATATATATATATATATATATATATATATATATATATATGTAATATATATATATATATATATATATATATATATATATATATATATATGTATGTATATGTATATATATATATATATATATATATATGTGTGTGTGCATGTGATATATATATATATATATATATATATATATTACAAACACGTGTGTTCTTATGAACTTTGTACATATACCCGCAAGCATGAATATCCCAATACACCACCAGCCCTATATCAATTATACAACACACTAACACACAACCTTTTGTGCGCGTGTTTCTTTGCGCTTCTTCCTGCGCGCAATCCGGGCCAAAGTAGCCTTGGCGTGGGCGTCGTTCTCGTCCAGCCTCCACACGGCATGAAGGTTCTTTATGTACACCCCCGTATTCCTCGATAATTGTCCAGTACCAACATTCAGTACCCCCACATCACCCCCGGCACTCTCCTTCTTAGGTTCGGCTAATTGGGCATTACTGACTAGGTTGGCGTCGCTGGCTAGGGACTCGTCCAATGAATGAGTGTTTGCACCGTTGCCGTTGGCGCGGTTCTGCTGTAACAGATGGCGTTCAATACGCTGCAGTGATACGCGCACCTCAGCACACCCTATGAATACAGAACATGGTGAAAATGAGGGTCGAGATGTAGTATAACTCCGGATTCAATGATAGCCTATATATTTGAACGGTTCGTAGTTTATTTATATATATATATATATATATATATATATATATATATATATATATATATAGTTTTTTATATCCATCGGAATATGGCAGCTAGCATAAGAAAGTAAGCATACCAATACGATTGGAGTAGCCAATCAGGCCACACATTCCACTCAGCTGAACGCGTCCCTAGAACCCTAAAACCCTACAACCCTATACTCAAATGAACGTGTCTGTTCACTTACATTCGTAAGGAACTGCGAAAAAGCCGCACGCATACAGACATACATGCATGCACGACGGAATAAATAATCGTTATTCACACGCATATAACCATGTAAAATTTCTTATACACGTCGCCGAGTCTCCGAATGTTTTGAAAAAGACAAGCCAATCGGAATTTGAGAGGCCTATACCCCTTTACAGAGAGATCGACTTGCATGCACCTCAGGGAAAACTTACATGTGTCTATTTATATAAAAACCTCAGGGAAATAATACATGAGATTATATAAATAAACATCTCAGGGAAGACATACACGTGTCTATTTATAGAAAACCCGCAGGGAAATAATACATGAGATTATATAAATAAACCAAACATACACGTGTCTATTTATATAAAACCTCAGGGAAATGATACATGAGATTATATAAATAAACATCTCAGGGCAAACATACACGTGTCTATTTATATAAAACCTCAGGGAAATAATACATGAGACTATATAAATAAACATCTCAGGGCAAACATACACGTCATTTATATAAAACCTCAGAGAAATAATACATGAGATTATATAATAAACATCTCAGGAAAAACATACACGTGCCTATTTATATAAAATCCTCAGGGAAATTATACATGAAATTATATAAATAAACATCTCAGGGAAAACATACATGTATATATATAAATATATATATATATATATATATATATATATATATATATATATATATGAACACCTCAGAGAAAACATGCACATGTTTCTTATATAAACACCTCTGGGACAACATGCACGTGTCTATTTATATATAAACCTCGGGGAAATAATACATGAGATTATATAAATTAACATCTCAGGGAAGACATACATGTATATATATATATATATATATGAACACCTCAGAGAAAACATGCTCATGTTTTTATATATAGACACCTCAGGGACAACATGCACGTGTCTATACATACATACATCTCATGCAAACCATCCAAGTGTTAAAACGCATATGGTTAAGAGTGTAACCGTCGGGGCAAGCACAGATAAAAGTTACAGCCCTGTACACCACTTCTTCGACGCCAGCTGGTTGCCCGTCAGATGGTATAGACGCATGATGCACACGTAAATGTGCTTACACATCAGGATAAACTTGCATATACACATACGACATACACATATACATACACATACGACATATACACATACATGCACATACAACAAATACACATACGCATATGTCTCACACTTACCCTGTACTGCAAAGGGCACAAAGAGTGTAAGCGTCAGCGCGAGCACAGACAGAAGCGACAGCACTGTAAAGACCTTCTTCGACGTCAGCTGATTGCCCGTCAAATGGTATGTGACAAAGATCGCACACGTGATAATGGACGGCGATGCGAAGAACATGGCGTAGTTGAAGCCTCGCATAACAGCCGCCTTCCTGGAGCGTGGGGATACGAGAATTGGTATGTAAGTTTCGGTAGATAGTTAGTTGGACTTGGAATATTTAGATCTCACACGGAATGCCTTAAGTTATCACCATATATAACTAGTAAACAATAGTAATTGATTGGTAGGTGGCATAGGTCGCACATATCCACATATCATATCTACTTATCTGTTGCATCAGCATGTACCTAAATGATTTTAAACTCTAGATCGTAAGCCCCGAGCCGTAAACCCTAAAACCGTAAAAAACCTTTTAAAAAATGCGTTATATATATGAACCCCTTATCAATTGAAGGCTCGTGTCTGGAACTTACTAATAGTCCCAATATTTTCTTTTGCTAGTATACTAAGACTGTATATCGCACTCACCTCACATGTGTCATCTCCTGTGATCGTAGGCTCTGAACCACCCGCGCAAATGACTCTTCCCACGCGTACATCTTCATCACGCGCACGCCCATCAGTACTTCGCTCATCTTCTTGACCCGTTCGTCCGTTAGAATAGTGGCTTTGCCTGTAGATATAGGTAAGATAGGAGAGTATCAAGCACCCCCCAACCAAACAAGCTTCATATATATATATATATATATATATATATTGATATATATTTATATTTATATATATATATATATATATATATATATATATATATATATATATATATATATATGTGTGTGTGTGTATATATATATATATATGTGTGTGTATGTATGTATGTGTGTGTGTGTGTGTGTGTGTGTGTGTGTGTGTAAATGTGTCAGTGAGTTGACCGTTTCACAAGACACAGCAACACACATACTTCGAAGGTAGACGAAGAGCCTTGATGAGATCACCTGAAAGGGGATCAACAGCAGCAGCAGAGCAATGCCTGTGAATACTGAGTAGCCCACCTCTCGATACGCCAGATATGAAATAACGGCAAACTCGATGGGTGCGATCCACAAGAAGTTGAAGAATGGGCACAGCTGGTCAAACCGTGTCACATCGTTGGACATCATATTGACCTGAGAAGTGGGTGCCACACGGATGAGAAGACTCCAAATCAAGTCAGCAAGCAAAGGATGACGTGCGGAGAATAGCATTGGATGTCGAGTATTGGTTGAATGTACCAGATATCAGTATCTTAGACAGTATTCAAGGAAGAATGGGAGTCCATTCTCAGATTATCAGGAATAGTCCAGATTTTACGGGGGCTTTTAAAAGGGCAACCGTTCTCCAATTTGATGGAACCGGTTAAAGATTGAACAAGCAGACACCAGTACCAACTCGTGACATACGAAAGCAAATAATATATATGTATATATATATATATATATATATATATATATATATATATATATATATATATATATATATATATATATATGTGTGTGTGTGTGTATGTATGCATGTATGTATGTATGTACGTATGAAAGTATGCAAGTATGTATAAATATATACATATATATATATATATATATATATATATATATATATATATATACGTTTGTATTGATCCTAGACAGCACAGGTACATACCAAGTGCCCTGTAGTAGTCATGGCCATGGCTTCATGGTTCAACTCCAGCGTTTTCTCCATGACCAACCCCATCGTGGCAGTACGCATTCGCATACCAACTGCAGATATGTATATATAGAATTGACTAAGTCTCGTGCCACGGCTGGACGATATTGAGTTATTTTTTCTCAAGATTTACAACACTAATACATCTATAGATAGAAACACGAAGAATATGACCATTTCTGAAAACAAATATATATATATATATATTATATATACATAATATATATATATGTATACATACATACATACATACATACATATTACATACATACATACATACATACATACATACATACATACATACATACATACATGCATACATAAATACATACATACATACATAAATACATAAATACATACATACATATACAACTACATACATACATGCATCCATTCATGCATCCATGCATACATAT
>LUCW03002614.1:0-10000 GCA_001586965.3 Sphaeroforma sirkka | reverse complement strand
TGATTGGGTAGGTACATCGCTATTGTCTATATCGGAATATAGGTGAATGTTTGTGGTGTGAGTATGTTGGGATGCTAGCCATAGCTTGGTACGCATTGTAATCAATGCCGATGTATGGTCGCCTGTGGTATTGTGTGATCAGTGACCATGAGTGTTTAGGCTACTACGGTCTACATCAGACTCGCAAATGAATGTTCACAGATATGCACTCGATAGAACACGTCTACACTATGTATGCGCACGCGCTCAAGGGTATGTACTCACATGCATACGCGAGAAAGCATAAATCCACAAGAACATACTCAACAGAGCACGCCCCCCTCAGCGAAAGTCTCACCTTGTCGAACAGGATAGTGCCGATCACCAGCAGAGTGTAGAACCAACCGCGTGTCTGGTCCAGTCCTTCGGCAATGAAATCCGCAGGGAAAGTCTTCTCGAACATTTCATTGTTCTCGAAAGGGTAGTGGCTCTGTGGGAGGCATATGAATTCGAGGGTTTGGTATAAGTGGGAAAGGCACCGTGTACACCGTTGAAGCGATCCAACGCATATAGTCCACCTGTACCCCCGTTACCAGTACTTGGATTCAGTGTTGTTGAAAACTTAACAATATCATAGACTACAGATCTTAACAATTACAGTCGAGTATACAAGTAAACATATGCCTGGTTCCCGTTGTGTCAATATATTCACATGAGCATCGGTTTGAGTGTAGATCATTGTGTATACAAGCAATCGTAATTTTGGGGTCGTCGTACCATACCTACAACAGCAGCCCATGCACTCCTCCACATGACTCAACACACCCATACCCCAGTAATTATTTGACACAGTATTTAGCACATGGCGTGTCACAACTATATCAATATACAGATATACATAATCCAACGTACGTGTATGTACAGGATATATATATATATATATATATATATATACGTGTGTGTGTGTGTGTGTGTGTGTGTGTGTGTGTGTGTGTGTGTGTGTGTGTGTGTGTGTGTGTGTGTGTGTGTGTGTGTGTGTAAATATATACATGTGTATCTCACATACCTGTGCATATGGCATACTTCCACTCTCAAACCAGCAGTCAAAGACCTCCTCCACACGCCTTAGCACACCGCGCCCCGTCTTTGAGGGGATGGTGAGATGATCGATAGAGTCTCTGTGCAGATCAGAAACCTTCTCGCCACAGAGCTCTTCGAGCTCGGCTATGGAACCAATGCACACCATCTCCTCATAGTCCTCAGACACCCAGATGGGAAGAGGGGTACCCCAGTATCTGTGTGGAGTGGACGTGTATATGTAGGTATGTGAGTATCGTACTTCTGGACAAAAGAGGTGTGTGGATGTAGAAGCGACCACCTGTATTACACAGCCGTGAACAGAATGGGTGAGATTACATTCTGCATTGAAATATTCGACTATTGTCTACGTATTTGATATGTCTTATCTACCTCGTGCGCGGCACTAGCCAGCTCGGCAATAACTTCAGTACACATACTTGCCACATATACGCTACCAGTATATGCTAGACATCAAGGCAGTCCGTATCAAGAAGATACCGCCAAATGAAAAACTTTTTCAGCCAAATCCGGTCCGATCGACAAATGGTGCCCATTGCATACGTATTTGACATGACTACAAAGTTTTTTTGCGTGATATTAACCAACCCGGCGATGACTCGAGCACAACTGCCACACACCCATGTATACTACAATGCATACTGGACATCAGAGATTTCCATTAGTAAAGAAGGTGCAGCTATGTGGATAACATTTCAGTAATATACGGTCTCGTCGATAAGAACGTACACAGTACATACGAATCTCCTAAGGCTTACCTTGTACGTGACACTGACCAATCCGGGGACGATTCAAGCCAATTCTGGAAGCGAGATTTGCCGACGTACTCAGGCACCCAATGAATGTCCTTGTTGTTGTCGAGAAGTTTCTGCTGGACCGCCTCGACCTGAAAACGAATATATTCCGAAACGTATGAGAACAGATACACACATGCATGAATATACGATTGCTACCAGTTTCTGATGTATAAAATGCATGCATCTCTCTGTTAAGTGTTAAGAAGTTTCTTCGCTTTGAGGCTACATAAATGCAAGGATGTGTACATTTGTTATCGGATGAGGTTTTCTTAAAATTATATGCGCATGTTTCTCGCTTTTGCCATAAGTTTTTCCCGCTTACATAGAAGCGACGGGCATTGATATCCACTTCATTAAAAACAAAGAAAGCGCAATCATAAAGCACACACAAGAAGAAGCAAACAAACACATAACAAAATAATATACAAAATCTCATACGCACACAAATACGCAAGCAGTATTGCCGAAAAACATACGTGCATACATGTCGATGCGCATATGGATCAAGAGGAGATAAGAACGAACTATGACTGATATGCTATTATATGCTCATCCGACAGTAGTGTGCACGATTAATGGCACCCGTCAGGAACATGCGAGTAGACGAAGCAGAACAAGCGAGGTCCGAAAAGTACCTATTCGCACCTTCACAAACCAGGGAACATTGACCGTAAATCCACGAGGGTCACTAGTCGCCAGGAACAGGGACAAGAGCGGTGTCTAAGCGCCAGCAGAAGGACTAATTATAAATGCACACAAGCCACGGCCAGTACTCTTACGCATATCTCAGAGATTACTTGCCCATGATGATTTATATATATATTGACATACCTTCACAAACCAGGAAGGAATGGCTTTGTAGATAAGGGGGGGTATCTGAGCGCCAGCAGAAGGGGTAGTTATGGACATCCGTGCCCTGATGCACCATGCGCCCCATGGCCTTGACTGCCTTAGAGATGTCCTTGTCGCATTCCTTCACGTGTCGTCCAACATAGTCGGTGACCTGTATATATATGACAGACAAATGATAGTATGTACAACTAGTGGGTGAAAAGTGGATATATGATAGATATTAGTATATATATATATATATATATATATATATATATATATGTGTGTGTGTGTGTGTGTGTATGTATATATTTATATATTTATATACTAAAAATATATATAAAAATATATATATATATATATATATATGTATGTATGTATATATATATATATATATCTATATATATATATATATATATATATATATATATATATATATATATATATATATATATATATATATATATATATATATATATATATATATATATATATATAGCCTTAAAGAAGCAATGGAAGACATCAGGTGTCAAATGCCACAAACCAGCATATGTGCTTCTTCGGACGAGAGGATTGTTAGGTGTTGAAACTAAGGCTATAAATGAGGGTTGCATTAGAAGGGGGGGGCGGGATTTGATTACTATTCATAATATCTAGCATTGAAAGCAGCATTCCAAGAACACAAGCTGCCTCGGGAAAGTCGTTGACATTCAAAATGGTTTGTTGCGGCTATACATATAAGATACCATATGCAACTGGGTTTTCGACTTGATACCTACAATATTCACATTATACACTACCTACAGGTAATATATCACTAACCTCTTCTGTATACCGTCCGGACATGTCAACAGGACAGGGCAGCTCGCCGCCCTTGAGAATGATACCGGCAGCCATACAAACGCGGTAATCGTCCTCTCCGAATCCGGGCGCGTTGTGAACGATACCTTCGTATACATAAGTGTTTGAATATACTCATATATGAGATATCACGTATACTGTGGTATATAATGGATCCCACCGCATACATGCTTACTAGTATGAGTACACAATTCGTACACTCTACTCGCGCTCATGACCGTGGGCAGAAGTATCGTCGGTGAATGTCAACAACACGTCAAAAGCTCTGTTTCTGTTTATATCACTTGGCGAAGACGAGCACACCCGGGCAATGTAATCGCAGGAACTAATATCAGTACACAGCGCTAAGCAGGAGAATGTACGGGTGACAGAGTATACGATTGTACGATGGAATGTTTATAATAATAAAATACATATTCCGCCTCTACTCTCTACTCCCAGTCCTTCGCACCACATACAAAACATAAACGCCTCAAGGTACAGTCATCAGCATGTATATGCTCTGATCAGGTCTGTGTATTGAACTCTTATTGGCTTATTTCTACTCTACCTATCGACTCATACACGGTCCACGCCGATTCCAGAGTCTTTCATGGTGACTTGCTATAACCTTAGACTACTTGTTCACTGAACTTTACATTCCAAATCCTGAATCAACTACCACCACACGTCCTATACCGGTCCCAAAGTCCGCCGTGATGAAGTTGCCCAGAACTACTTTAAAACAAAAAACCTTCACCTATAGACCGCCAAATATATCAATTTTGCTATGCGAATTTACGCTACATTATTTGTCTAATGCTATGTGCAGACTCCTTAAACCTTAAGTGTACACTCTACTCCCTACTCTACTCTTTACTCCTTACCCACTATTCCCTACTCTCTATTCCTTAAACCTCCACACTTCGTAGTAGTCGGATACAATGTGCTAAATCACTCAAAAAATAAACCCTAGACCTTACATAAGACACTGTTGTATTTCACACTGAAACATTTCACCAAGGACTAAAGCCTAAACTCGACAAATAACACCCACGCACTGCACCCCAATTCACATACTTCATCTAGGCCAACCCATTTAAACCATAAACCCTAAAATCTGCATCTGACACACTTGCACTTCACATCAGTACACTACACCTGAGCTAAAACCCAATAATTTAGACTCATGCACTTCACATCAACATACACACTTCGCCTAGGCCAAATCCTGAACCCTAAACTCTAAACACTACATCGGACACTCGTGCACTTCACACCAGGACGATTCAGCTAATTTAAATCTCTCAACCCTAAAACCTACATCTGACACTCATGTACTTTGAATCAACACACTTTCACATACCAGTTCCGGAGTCTGCCGTGACGTAGTTGTCTGACACGATGCGGAATGCACCTTGGGCCTTCATGTGCTTGAAGTACGGGAACATGGGTTCGTAGGTTTTACCCTTCAGCGCTGTCATCCAAATAGTGTACCGAGCGTGTGTATCGATCATGGGTGGATTGAAGTAGAGACGAATGCATATCGATAGAATCCAATTTTATAAATATAGACATAAACAACCACAATATATATATATATGTATGCATATGTATATATATGTGTGTGTGTGTGTGTGTGTAGAATATATATATATATATATATATATATATATATGATGTGTGTGTGTTGTGTGTGTGTGTGTGTATGTGTAATATGTCCATATATATATATATATATATATATATATATATATATATATATATATATATATATATATGTATATATATATGTCTATGTTGATTGTGTTTGTATATATGTATATATATATATGCATATATGATGTGTGATGATGATATTGCGTGTATATATATATATATATATATATGTATATATATATATATATATATATATATGTGTGTGATGATGATGATGTGTATATATATATATATATATATATATATATATATATATACATATATTGATGATGATGTGTTATTGTGTGTGTGTGTATGTATGTGTGGCATGTATGTATGTATGTATGTATGTATGTATATATATATATATAATATACCTACTTAAACATAGTATGTGAATCGCACGTATTAAAAGCAAAATTTCTTTCGAATACAGAGGGCACACATAACTTACCGCTTCCCTTCATCTCCTCGAGTATGAGAAACTTCTTCTTGTCCTTGCCCGTGGGGTTCTTGTACAGTTGCACCAGACGTTGCTAAAATGCGAGAGGTACAAGTTGTATGTAGATGAAGATTCGCAGGCGTGTAAAATTCGTCGTACAACGGATACTTTGAAGAATCTGATTTCGCTCAGCACTTCCTGTCTATACCTACAAACGCCATAATGCCAACTCGGAAAATACACCTGAACTCAATATCATTTCGACCTGCAATCTGGTTTCTAAACCGGCCGCACTCCCCAAAAAGCACTAAACATGCAGATCATGGTTAGACCCTTAAGCTACTAAGCTTAGCAGTCAATATAATATTCATCAGCCATCTTGTTATGAAGCATCGCCTTCTGAATAGTACAACTGTATGAAGTACTTACATCATGTGCAGCTTCTCTGAAGGAGCACAACAAGTAAGCACTGCATCCAAGCACAGACACCGGAATGCCAACAGGATATATACGCATCCCATCACCAGAGATGTTCGTTGTCAACATACCTTCATCAGCACGTAGATGGCATCGCTGGCCACGTCCTTGATCTTGACGTAGTCCATGTCGTCGTGCACACACAGCGCCAAATTACTGGGCAGTGTCCAGGGAGTGGTGGTCCAGATAAGGTAGTTCACCTCTGGCTCCTCGGTATCAGGGAAGGCGACCACCTAACCAACGGTTTGGGGATAGGGTTTCCAAGGTTAGGGTATCAGGGTCTAAAGTATTTGTGCGTCGATATGTGTGTATTCGTAGAGAGTTTGTAAGTTTAACATTTTAGGTCATAGAGTTTAGCGGTTTAGTTCATCCTATACATGTAGACATTGCGTGTATTTAAGGAGGTATCGGAGCGTGCATTGTGGAGGGGTCCCATAGGGATGTACGGTGTCTGGCTCAGACACGTTGTGCAAGTATGTCTTTATGCTGTATTCTGATGGCTGGTTGACAGTGTGTAGCTGAGACGGTACGACAACTAGGCCGACCACCCGTGAACTACGGACACGTTGCTGCGACTCTTATTTACTCGTTGATTACTGGGTTGTTGCGGCGTGCCCTATTACTGCTCGGATAGGGCAAGCCAAGCAATCAGACCGCGACTAGCAAAAATGGGTTCTTCATTCAGGTCTATCTCAACTATCGGCAGGCAGTACAACACCAGTGCAGGCACCATGTACAGTCGAAATACTCGTAGGACATATCACTACTAGATGCCATTCTCCAACCACTCGGGCCAGCAATAGTAACACCAGTGAACACATTTAAAACCCAAGATACTCCATGCGTGGTACTCACGGAAGAACAGCAGCTTGGATAAACAACCTAAAACATCAAGGACAAGAACTTTCTATAACTTACAACTGCGGGGTCTACGACTTCCTTGTAATTTTGCTGAACCTCGAAATTGGACAGGGGCGTAGCGCATGCTGTCGAAACGGCGAGAACCTGAGAGGAAAGAAAGTCGCCAATAAAACAGAGGACAAAAAAATTCTAGATCAACGTTGCCATTCAGAATGGAATAAAATCAGCCCGTTTCGCGCATTTATGATCACATCTACTGTAATGACAGAAAAGAATATCGCCGACAGCGTGTGTCGATAACAATAGTTGAAGTAGAGTTAACGGTGCGAATCTAAACTTAGAGAATGGTCTATAGAACACTACACTGATCAAGAAGTCTCATTATATTGAATACAATTGCACTCATATGAGCGGGTATGTGCAAATAGATGTGCAAACATGCATAAAACTACATACACCTTTACACCTACTGCTCCTACATATATAGGTCTCTATATACATATTAGCCTACAAATAAATGACACTTACAATGTCGCACATGCAGTTAAGAGCAAAAAGAATATGTTTTGGCTATGTTCTCACAGGTTCACATTGTTGCCGCCGCACAATCCTGGGACAGGATGGACAAGTTTATTCACGATATTGTTACGCGTTTACACAACCACAACAGATATGACAGTATATAGATGTACTCTTAACGATATCTCGCTGTCCTAAGTTCATTTGCCCGTGATGACTATCAGAACGTACGCAAACATTATAACACAAGTTGAACATATATATTTGCACAAGACTTACATAGTACCCATAAAAGTATATAGAGTGCAACGAATAAAACCGAGTATGCACACTTATAAGCCAGCACCCAAGCCTCGACACTATACACTGCCGAGTTCAGCTAGCATACCTTGAACCCACGGTAGAACAGACCCTTGTCAAACATCTGTTTGCACACCCACCAGCAACTCTCCATGAAGGACGGGTACAGCGTCTTGTAATCGTTCTCGAAATCGATCCATCGACCGATACGCTGCACGGTGCTGATCCACTCGGAGGCGTAGCGCATGACAATAGCCCTGCACTCTGCGTTGTACTTATCGATACCCATGGCCATGACATCGTCTTTGCCCTGAAAGTGTGTGGTTATTGATATAAACGGTTATAAACTCATCAAAATCGACTTCGCCCTCTGCATTCGTAGCGATCCATTTTTATAATCTAGTGTGGAGCATCTGAAAATATGGGAGACTATCCGCGAAAAAAAAAATACTGGTCAAAAGGCTGGTCGGAAAGTACTTGTAATCGGATGGTTATTTTATATTTAAAATACCCCGGACGTGTAATCTCACCTGCGGTGTATATCGTCACATATATATATATATATATATATATATATATATATATATATATATATATATATATATATATATATATATATATATATATATATATATATATATATATATATATATATATATATATATATATATATATATAATATATATATATATATATATATATATATATTATATATGTATTATTATCATTATTATATATTATATAAATATATATCTATATATATAATATAAGAAAGAAAATAATACACATATAATATTATATAAGTATTAGTATTATAATCAAATTATATATATATATAAAATAACATATATATACTATTTATTATTACTGTTAATATGATGATATATATATGTATGTGTATATATATGTCCATAGAGATGTATATATATGTGCGTGTGTTTTGTTCCGTGTGTGTGCGTACGTATCTGTGTGTTGTGTCAGTGTGTATGTGTATTGCGCATTTATATTTATATATATATATATGTGTGTGTGTGCGTGTGTGTGTGTGCATGTGCGTGTGTGCGCGTGTGTTTTATGTGTGTGTCCATCTATGTATGTATGCATGTTATATGTCTATGCATCATATATATATATATATAATATATATATATAACGTGTGTGCGTGCGTGTGTGTGTGTGTGTGTGTGTGTGTGTGTGTGTGTATGTATATATGTATGTATATATATATATTTATATGTATATATGCATATGCATATGCATATATATATATATATATGTGTGTGTGTGTGTGTGATTGATTGGGTTGATGTTTCGATGTGTGCGCGTGTGTGAGGGCGCGGGGGGGTGGGGGTGTGTGTGTGTGTGAGAGAGAGAGAGAGAAAGTACCTATATGTAGACATATATGTAATATGTACTGCCAAGTGCTTGTACGATACAAGCTGTTCGTGCCTGACTGGTAGTATATTCGTGCGAATTTTGAGTTTCTGATGTTGCGGCAAAGTATGCTAGTGTCTTTGTTGGGCTGCCTATGTGGATTATACTAAGTCTGTGTGCGTATAGCAACACACTATCACTAATACCAGCCGTGCCGAGAGATACAACCATAACCTTCAGCCAACGTGTGCAGGGTTTATACGCTTGCAGCACGTTAAACGATCGCCAAAGACACCTACGCACGCGCGAGTACATATAAACCACCACCTTTAACAGACTGGAAAATAGAATGGTTATATTATCACTTACGGTGATGCCAAGCTTCTTGTCGATCTCGAACTCAACAGGTAGACCGTGGGTGTCCCAACCGAAGCGACGTTCCACATGGAATCCCTGGTGTGTAGCGAGCCAGATAAAATACATGTAGGGCAATGAGTTCGATAAAAGTAAGACGTTGAGGTGAATTTGGAACTTCTATATGATCAATGCCTACTGAATAGCTACCACTGATTCTAAAAGCGTGCCTTAAGTGAAAGTCCATATTACAGTGTTCAGAGATGGCATAGGTTTGAGTACACGGGAAGGGATAAAGCATGAGCCCGCTAGCAGGTTACTTGTATCAACGAACGAGGACCTTGCCTAAACGGTCCAGTCTTACTGCACCATAACAACATCCATATATCTGCTCTATTGATAATACGTCGCCACGTTGGACGCTTCGTTT
>LUCW03002613.1:0-14452 GCA_001586965.3 Sphaeroforma sirkka | reverse complement strand
TACAATAAACACAAAACAATCCGTCTATAGCCACACCGTACAGACTCAACAAGAAACACAACAACGAAACCCCACACTAGTCTCTTACCGAGTTTTTTTAAAGGTCTACGGTTGCGCGCAAGCTGATGCCGTAGCAGCTTCGTCGTTGGAGGTGGTCAATTCGTTGATGTTGAATATCACTCTTGATGTAGAACGCCATGGATTGCACATCCTCAGATATTGCTCGATCGGCGTGCAGCTCTACCACCAGCTCTGGTGGGGTATCTGTGGGTATGACAAGAGTGGTGTGTGAGTGTGTGCGTGTGGTGCGTGTGTTTGCGTGTGTGATGTTAATGCACACAGCGCAAGCTATATACACTCGGTCCGGAAGTAGTCGTTTGATAGGGTGTCAGTGTATGAAGTAGGGACGCGGAGTGTGTCAAAGGGTGTCTGGAAATTCTCGTGGGCAAGGATAAAGAAAGTAAGTTGGCAAGTGTCATGGAAGTCCTAGTTCCTGACGAGAACGAACGAGAGAGCTGAGAGCGAGAGAGCGAGAAAGAGAGATATTCAAGTGATGTTATGACACACAAAACCTCAAATGCTTTTGGCAATTACATGACTAGCTATGTGGTGTCGTCTCAGATCGATCCACAGCGCATATATGCTCATCGGACACCCGTCTATGATCCAGATCGATAGTTTACATCACACTTACATCACACTTCAAAACACACACCTATTGGTACCGTTCTCGCACACGCATGTGTGATCAGTAATTACTTGACAGAGTAAGTGTTTCGGTCTCCTATCATCTCAGGAATATACTTGCGCATATACTGATATATATATTCATACCTTTGAACACAATACAGATACAGCTCTGGCATACTCGCGCATACAGGTCTTATTGACACTTACATAAACAGCAAAGATGCTTCGGTTTCCATGACAACACCCGACCACGAGACAGAACTGTGTCCCATAAACACAAAGCATGACAACTACTTGACCGGCATGGTTCTTCGGTGTCCTATCACTCATGGTTTCTCGAGCGGGTTATGAACACATAATCATCTGCATCACCCTAAATTATACATACTTCTCAACCATTAACGCACAAGCATGTTTTTCTGACACCTACTCGACAGGCAAGCTGGTATGCCATCAATCAACCATGTATTTAAGCGTATACATGCTTATTTCCGATCATATCTCGACACACTATGTAGATACATCTCTCACCAAAATGCACAGGTTTTGCGTCAATAACACCTCCTTGACGGGCAAGGCGTTTCATTCTCCTATCGGCCACAACATATTCGAGCGTTTACAAATACACCCAGCTCCTACATGTCCCTATCATGCCAACATAATTTGGATTTACATCTCTAACCATGATGCGCACGCCTGCGTTATTGACACCTACTTGACGGGCAAAGTGTTTCTGTCACGGATCACCCGCCCCAGTCCAATAACGGCCTGCATACGCGCTACACGACGTGTGATGTCATCGTTGAAGTACTCGGGCTTAGGCTTAGTCTCCAACAGAAAGTGGATACTGGCGTCGTGTTCCTAGGTGCGTGAACGGTAGGCAAAGGTCATCAGCCAAACTTATATAAATAAAGGACATATAGACATATATATATTATATATATTGGCATGTATGTTACATATTGCACATGTAATACATTTATTATTATAACATTATTGAATTATGCATGTAAATAATATTATATATATTAATATTGATTGCTTGGACATACATACATACATATTGGCTATTACATATTATTATGTTACATACATGTTATAATATGTATTATATGTTATTATTATTACATACATTATTATTATTACATGCAATAACAAAAATAATGTACATACATACACATTATTGTTGCGTGTTTGTATGTATTGTGTTATGATATATTACGCATGTAATATGTATTATTATACATGATATACATATAATTATTATGTAGCCTATTAATATTATTGTATGTATATACATATATTATATATTAATATACGCAGCTACATATATGCATATATGTATGATATACATGCGATGCGCGATGCATGCAATAAAGATCATGGATTATATTATATTGGCTGACATAACTAATAATATGGCCATTATAATACATAATTATATTACACAAACGTATACAATAATATTATAATAATGTATATTTATTACAAACATGTTACTTACCTATTATGCATCACATATATATATATTATTATATGTCATATATTGATACATATTATATATATACATTATTATTATGAATATATATAACAACATACATATACATATATTAATGACGTGATGCGTTTGTGTGTGTGTTATTGTGCATAGGTGCGTATACGTGAATGTGTGTATGCGTGGATGTGTGTATGCAAGTATTGTATACGCCCGTGTACATACCCGTATGTATGTGTGTGTGTGTGTGCGCATGCACGTGTGTGTGTGTGTATGTACAAGTACCTGTTCCCTTTGTGGCCAGAGCGCCCCTTTGAGATTCTGGTACAACTTCTCGGCCAAGAAGGGGGTGAATGGAGCCATGAGCTTGCACAGTGTGTAAACTGTCTCGAATAGACATCCCACTGCGTGGCTGGCGTCTTCGGGACCTTCTTCGCCACGGATACGGCGACGGTTCAGGCGCACATACCAGTTGGTGAGATCTTCAATGAAACTGAGCAACTGTATAAGAATGGGAGTGATACCATTAGTTTCAAGGAAGGGTATACTATACTTCTGTGTATATGATTTAGTTTGTACTCAAATGGGCGTGTACCAGTTGGTGGAATCTTCCATGAGCTGGACAATTGTGTAGCGTACGTATGTACATACCTATATGCATGCATATATACATACATACATACTTACTTAAATACATACATACATTACATACATACATACATGTATCCATGCATACATACATACATACATACATACATACATACATACATACATACATACATACATACATACATCCATCCAACCATGCATACATACATACATATACATGTGTGTATGTGTATGAGTGTGTATGTGTATGAGTGTGTATGTGTGCGTGTGCAAGTGTGCGTGTGCAAGTGTTGTGTGTGTGTGAGGATATGTATACACACCTACATATACATTCTTCGCAAGAAGTCCATGTGCACACATAGCCTTACTTTGGGCACCACGGCGTACAGACGGTAGCCGGCCATCTCCTCGTTGACCTCCTGGATGAGCTTGTGCATCGACGCAAGCACCCACTTGTCCATAACATTTTCGGACGTGTTCTTGGCAGCGAAGTCGAACTTGTACTCGTTGCCGGTCTGCATGGGGATGGTTGGTGTGGGCATGGTTGGTGTGGGTATGGTTGGTGTGGGTGTGAAAATCGGGATAAATCGGGGTTGGGCTGGACAGGCTCATCAACAAGGCACTAGATTTATGCTCACGGCCGAGCTTGGCCTAAAACCCTAAAACCCCTAAACACCTTTGTACCCACTGCCGTGCTTAGATTATGGGATATAGTCTGCGGGTTTGTGTATGGGAATGCATGATAGTGTATGACCGGGGGCAAGAATCTTGCGCCATCCCTGAACCTGAAACACTGGCCAGATAGGGAAGGCTCTACCCACACACTATATGACGCGTCAATACGACCGCACCAGTCGGATATATACCACACAGGCACGTGCCCCAGTCTTCAACTTGTGGACATTTTGTGTACGTACGAGTTGAATCGCATAAACACGTCCGAGGCCATACCAATCATACCACTCTCCTTGGAAATAATGCACGTATGAACAAATGTCCCGTAAGCGTCACATACACGTCGACATGCTATATCGAATACCGCTTGGGATATCACACATGTACTATAGCATATACACACATACACACACTCTCTCTCTCTCACACCCACTCACTCACCCACTCACTCACTCACTCCCACACGCACACACAGACACACACACACACCTCAGCCTCCAGCTTGTGGACATTCTGTACCAAGAACCGGTACGAGTTGAACCAGGGCAGGAACACATCCTTGATCACATCCGCCACACCGCTCTCCTTGAAGCGCAGCACATCGGCACGCACAACGGGCGAGTTAATGAGGTACAGGCGCAACGCATCCGCTCCGTACTTCTCCAGCACTAGGTTGGGATCGGGATAATTCTTGAGCCGCTTGCTCATCTTCTTGCCGTCCTCGGCGAGTACCAGACCGTTCACGACAACGTTCTTCATGGGCGCCTGTGCATGGTGGGAGTGTGGTCAGCGAATGGCAGTGGTTTTGGTGCACTATTACGGTTTAAATCGGGTTTATGAGTGCCTGTGATGGGTGTGTTTATGGTAAGCGACTAGTAGTGGTTTAATGCACTAATACGGTCTATATCGGTACATGTACATATATACATACATACATACACCTACATGCATGCATATACCTACATACATACTGAGTATATTATGGTGCAAGCATAGTGGGTGATTGGGTAGGTACATCGCTATTGTCTATATCGGAATATAGGTGAATGTTTGTGGTGTGAGTATGTTGGGATGCTAGCCATAGCTTGGTACGCATTGTAATCAATGCCGATGTATGGTCGCCTGTGGTATTGTGTGATCAGTGACCATGAGTGTTTAGGCTACTACGGTCTACATCAGACTCGCAAATGAATGTTCACAGATATGCACTCGATAGAACACGTCTACACTATGTATGCGCACGCGCTCAAGGGTATGTACTCACATGCATACGCGAGAAAGCATAAATCCACAAGAACATACTCAACAGAGCACGCCCCCCCTCAGCGAAAGTCTCACCTTGTCGAACAGGATAGTGCCGATCACCAGCAGAGTGTAGAACCAACCGCGTGTCTGGTCCAGTCCTTCGGCAATGAAATCCGCAGGGAAAGTCTTCTCGAACATTTCATTGTTCTCGAAAGGGTAGTGGCTCTGTGGGAGGCATATGAATTCGAGGGTTTGGTATAAGTGGGAAAGGCACCGTGTACACCGTTGAAGCGATCCAACGCATATAGTCCACCTGTACCCCGTTACCAGTACTTGGATTCAGTGTTGTTGAAAACTTAACAATATCATAGACTACAGATCTTAACAATTACAGTCGAGTATACAAGTAAACATATGCCTGGTTCCCGTTGTGTCAATATATTCACATGAGCATCGGTTTGAGTGTAGATCATTGTGTATACAAGCAATCGTAATTTTGGGGTCGTCGTACCATACCTACAACAGCAGCCCATGCACTCCTCCACATGACTCAACACACCCATACCCCAGTAATTATTTGACACAGTATTTAGCACATGGCGTGTCACAACTATATCAATATACAGATATACATAATCCAACGTACGTGTATGTACAGGAATATATATATATATATATATATATATACGTGTGTGTGTGTGTGTGTGTGTGTGTGTGTGTGTGTGTGTGTGTGTGTGTGTGTGTGTGTGTGTGTGTGTGTGTGTGTGTGTGTAAATATATACATGTGTATCTCACATACCTGTGCATATGGCATACTTCCACTCTCAAACCAGCAGTCAAAGACCTCCTCCACACGCCTTAGCACACCGCGCCCCGTCTTTGAGGGGATGGTGAGATGATCGATAGAGTCTCTGTGCAGATCAGAAACCTTCTCGCCACAGAGCTCTTCGAGCTCGGCTATGGAACCAATGCACACCATCTCCTCATAGTCCTCAGACACCCAGATGGGAAGAGGGGTACCCCAGTATCTGTGTGGAGTGGACGTGTATATGTAGGTATGTGAGTATCGTACTTCTGGACAAAAGAGGTGTGTGGATGTAGAAGCGACCACCTGTATTACACAGCCGTGAACAGAATGGGTGAGATTACATTCTGCATTGAAATATTCGACTATTGTCTACGTATTTGATATGTCTTATCTACCTCGTGCGCGGCACTAGCCAGCTCGGCAATAACTTCAGTACACATACTTGCCACATATACGCTACCAGTATATGCTAGACATCAAGGCAGTCCGTATCAAGAAGATACCGCCAAATGAAAAACTTTTTCAGCCAAATCCGGTCCGATCGACAAATGGTGCCCATTGCATACGTATTTGACATGACTACAAAGTTTTTGCGTGATATTAACCAACCCGGCGATGACTCGAGCACAACTGCCACACACCCATGTATACTACAATGCATACTGGACATCAGAGATTTCCATTAGTAAAGAAGGTGCAGCTATGTGGATAACATTTCAGTAATATACGGTCTCGTCGATAAGAACGTACACAGTACATACGAATCTCCTAAGGCTTACCTTGTACGTGACACTGACCAATCCGGGGACGATTCAAGCCAATTCTGGAAGCGAGATTTGCCGACGTACTCGGGCACCCAATGAATGTCCTTGTTGTTGTCGAGAAGTTTCTGCTGGACCGCCTCGACCTGAAAACGAATATATTCCGAAACGTATGAGAACAGATACACACATGCATGAATATACGATTGCTACCAGTTTCTGATGTATAAAATGCATGCATCTCTCTGTTAAGTGTTAAGAAGTTTCTTCGCTTTGAGGCTACATAAATGCAAGGATGTGTACATTTGTTATCGGATGAGGTTTTCTTAAAATTATATGCGCATGTTTCTCGCTTTTGCCATAAGTTTTTCCCGCTTACATAGAAGCGACGGGCATTGATATCCACTTCATTAAAAACAAAGAAAGCGCAATCATAAAGCACACACAAGAAGAAGCAAACAAACACATAACAAAAAAATAATATACAAAATCTCATACGCACACAAATACGCAAGCAGTATTGCCGAAACATACGTGCATACATGTCGATGCGCATATGGATCAAGAGGAGATAAGAACGAACTATGACTGATATGCTATTATATGCTCATCCGACAGTAGTGTGCACGATTAATGGCACCCGTCAGGAACATGCGAGTAGACGAAGAAGAGAACAAGCGAGGTCCGAAAAGTACCTATTCGCACCTTCACAAACCAGGGAACATTGACCGTAAATCCACGAGGGTCACTAGTCGCCAGGAACAGGGACAAGAGCGGTGTCTAAGCGCCAGCAGAAGGACTAATTATAAATGCACACAAGCCACGGCCAGTACTCTTACGCATATCTCAGAGATTACTTGCCCATGATGATTTATATATATATTGACATACCTTCACAAACCAGGAAGGAATGGCTTTGTAGATAAGGGGGGTATCTGAGCGCCAGCAGAAGGGGTAGTTATGGACATCCGTGCCCTGATGCACCATGCGCCCCATGGCCTTGACTGCCTTAGAGATGTCCTTGTCGCATTCCTTCACGTGTCGTCCAACATAGTCGGTGACCTGTATATATATGACAGACAAATGATAGTATGTACAACTAGTGGGTGAAAAGTGGATATATGATAGATATTAGTATATATATATATATATATATATATATATATATGTATGTGTGTGTGTGTGTGTGTGTATGTATATATTTATATTTATATACTAAAATATATATAAATATATAAATATATATATATATGTATGTATGTATATATATATATATCTATATCTATATATATATATATATATATATATATATATATATATATATATATATATATATATATATATATATATATATATATATATATATATATATATATATAGCCTTAAAGAAGCAATGGAAGACATCAGGTGTCAAATGCTACAAACCAGCATATGTGCTTCTTCGGACGAGAGGGATTGTTAGGTGTTGAAACTAAGGCTATAAATGAGGGTTGCATTAGAAGGGGGGCCGGGATTTGATTACTATTCATAATATCTAGCATTGAAAGCAGCATTCCAAGAACACAAGCTGCCTCGGGAAAGTCGTTGACATTCAAAATGGTTTGTTGCGGCTATACATATAAGATACCATATGCAACTGGGTTTTCGACTTGATACCTACAATATTCACATTATACACTACCTACAGGTAATATATCACTAACCTCTTCTGTATACCGTCCGGACATGTCAACAGGACAGGGCAGCTCGCCGCCCTTGAGAATGATACCGGCAGCCATACAAACGCGGTAATCGTCCTCTCCGAATCCGGGCGCGTTGTGAACGATACCTTCGTATACATAAGTGTTTGAATATACTCATATATGAGATATCACGTATACTGTGGTATATAATGGATCCCACCGCATACATGCTTACTAGTATGAGTACACAATTCGTACACTCTACTCGCGCTCATGACCGTGGGCAGAAGTATCGTCGGTGAATGTCAACAACACGTCAAAAGCTCTGTTTCTGTTTATATCACTTGGCGAAGACGAGCACACCCGGGCAATGTAATCGCAGGAACTAATATCAGTACACAGCGCTAAGCAGGAGAATGTACGGGTGACAGAGTATACGATTGTACGATGGAATGTTTATAATAATAAAATACATATTCCGCCTCTACTCTCTACTCCCAGTCCTTCGCACCACATACAAAACATAAACGCCTCAAGGTACAGTCATCAGCATGTATATGCTCTGATCAGGTCTGTGTATTGAACTCTTATTGGCTTATTTCTACTCTACCTATCGACTCATACACGGTCCACGCCGATTCCAGAGTCTTTCATGGTGACTTGCTATAACCTTAGACTACTTGTTCACTGAACTTTACATTCCAAATCCTGAATCAACTACCACCACACGTCCTATACCGGTCCCAAAGTCCGCCGTGATGAAGTTGCCCAGAACTACTTTAAAACAAAAAAACCTTCACCTATAGACCGCCAAATATATCAATTTTGCTATGCGAATTTACGCTACATTATTTGTCTAATGCTATGTGCAGACTCCTTAAACCTTAAGTGTACACTCTACTCCCTACTCTACTCTTTACTCCTTACCCACTATTCCCTACTCTCTATTCCTTAAACCTCCACACTTCGTAGTAGTCGGATACAATGTGCTAAATCACTCAAAAATAAACCCTAGACCTTACATAAGACACTGTTGTATTTCACACTGAAACATTTCACCAAGGACTAAAGCCTAAACTCGACAAATAACACCCACGCACTGCACCCCAATTCACATACTTCATCTAGGCCAACCCATTTAAACCATAAACCCTAAAATCTGCATCTGACACACTTTGCACTTCACATCAGTACACTACACCTGAGCTAAAACCCAATAATTTAGACTCATGCACTTCACATCAACATACACACTTCGCCTAGGCCAAATCCCTGAACCCTAAACTCTAAACACTACATCGGACACTCGTGCACTTCACACCAGGACGATTCAGCTAATTTAAATCTCTCAACCCTAAAACCTACATCTGACACTCATGTACTTTGAATCAACACACTTTCACATACCAGTTCCGGAGTCTGCCGTGACGTAGTTGTCTGACACGATGCGGAATGCACCTTGGGCCTTCATGTGCTTGAAGTACGGGAACATGGGTTCGTAGGTTTTACCCTTCAGCGCTGTCATCCAAATAGTGTACCGAGCGTGTGTATCGATCATGGGTGGATTGAAGTAGAGACGAATGCATATCGATAGAATCCAATTTTATAAATATAGACATAACAACCACAATATATATATATATATGTATATGTATATATATGTGTGTGTGTGTGTGTGTGTATAATATATATATATATATACATATATATGTGTGTGTGCGTGCGCGTGTTTGTGTGCATATGCATGTATGTCCATATCCATATTATATATATATATATATATATTATATTACATATTATATATTAATACAGTATATATATCAGGCATATATGTGTCCATGTGCGGTGCGTATATATATATATTATTATATGATGCGTGCGTGCGTGCGTGTGCGCATATATATATATTATTATTATTATATATATATATATATATATATGATGTGTGTGTGTGTATATGATAGCATATATATATATATATATATATATATATATATATATATATATGCGTGCGTGTGTGTGTGTGTGTATGTGTATGTATGTATGTATGTATGTATGTATGTATATATATATATTAATATACCTACTTTAAACATAGTATGTGAATCGCACGTATTAAAAGCAAATTTCTTTCGAATACAGAGGGCACACATAACTTACCGCTTCCCTTCATCTCCTCGAGTATGAGAAACTTCTTCTTGTCCTTGCCCGTGGGGTTCTTGTACAGTTGCACCAGACGTTGCTAAAATGCGAGAGAGGTACAAGTTGTATGTAGATGAAGATTCGCAGGCGTGTAAATTCGTCGTACAACGGATACTTTGAAGAATCTGATTTCGCTCAGCACTTCCTGTCTATACCTACAAACGCCATAATGCCAACTCGGAAAATACACCTGAACTCAATATCATTTCGACCTGCAATCTGGTTTCTAAACCGGCCGCACTCCCCAAAAAAG
Source organism: Sphaeroforma sirkka (assembly GCA_001586965.3). Classification (NCBI taxonomy): domain Eukaryota; class Ichthyosporea; order Ichthyophonida; genus Sphaeroforma; species Sphaeroforma sirkka. The sequence goes on along the minus strand of LUCW03002613.1, from coordinate 4,032 downwards.
CACTAAACATGCAGATCATGGTTAGACCCTTAAGCTACTAAGCTTAGCAGTCAATATAATATTCATCAGCCATCTTGTTATGAAGCATCGCCTTCTGAATAGTACAACTGTATGAAGTACTTACATCATGTGCAGCTTCTCTGAAGGAGCACAACAAGTAAGCACTGCATCCAAGCACAGACACCGGAATGCCAACAGGATATATACGCATCCCATCACCAGAGATGTTCGTTGTCAACATACCTTCATCAGCACGTAGATGGCATCGCTGGCCACGTCCTTGATCTTGACGTAGTCCATGTCGTCGTGCACACACAGCGCCAAATTACTGGGCAGTGTCCAGGGAGTGGTGGTCCAGATAAGGTAGTTCACCTCTGGCTCCTCGGTATCAGGGAAGGCGACCACCTAACCAACGGTTTGGGGATAGGGTTTCCAAGGTTAGGGTATCAGGGTCTAAAGTATTTGTGCGTCGATATGTGTGTATTCGTAGAGAGTTTGTAAGTTTAACATTTTAGGTCATAGAGTTTAGCGGTTTAGTTCATCCTATACATGTAGACATTGCGTGTATTTAAGGAGGTATCGGAGCGTGCATTGTGGAGGGGTCCCATAGGGATGTACGGTGTCTGGCTCAGACACGTTGTGCAAGTATGTCTTTATGCTGTATTCTGATGGCTGGTTGACAGTGTGTAGCTGAGACGGTACGACAACTAGGCCGACCACCCGTGAACTACGGACACGTTGCTGCGACTCTTATTTACTCGTTGATTACTGGGTTGTTGCGGCGTGCCCTATTACTGCTCGGATAGGGCAAGCCAAGCAATCAGACCGCGACTAGCAAAAATGGGTTCTTCATTCAGGTCTATCTCAACTATCGGCAGGCAGTACAACACCAGTGCAGGCACCATGTACAGTCGAAATACTCGTAGGACATATCACTACTAGATGCCATTCTCCAACCACTCGGGCCAGCAATAGTAACACCAGTGAACACATTTAAAACCCAAGATACTCCATGCGTGGTACTCACGGAAGAACAGCAGCTTGGATAAACAACCTAAAACATCAAGGACAAGAACTTTCTATAACTTACAACTGCGGGGTCTACGACTTCCTTGTAATTTTGCTGAACCTCGAAATTGGACAGGGGCGTAGCGCATGCTGTCGAAACGGCGAGAACCTGAGAGGAAAGAAAGTCGCCAATAAAACAGAGGACAAAAAAATTCTAGATCAACGTTGCCATTCAGAATGGAATAAAATCAGCCCGTTTCGCGCATTTATGATCACATCTACTGTAATGACAGAAAAGAATATCGCCGACAGCGTGTGTCGATAACAATAGTTGAAGTAGAGTTAACGGTGCGAATCTAAACTTAGAGAATGGTCTATAGAACACTACACTGATCAAGAAGTCTCATTATATTGAATACAATTGCACTCATATGAGCGGGTATGTGCAAATAGATGTGCAAACATGCATAAAACTACATACACCTTTACACCTACTGCTCCTACATATATAGGTCTCTATATACATATTAGCCTACAAATAAATGACACTTACAATGTCGCACATGCAGTTAAGAGCAAAAAGAATATGTTTTGGCTATGTTCTCACAGGTTCACATTGTTGCCGCCGCACAATCCTGGGACAGGATGGACAAGTTTATTCACGATATTGTTACGCGTTTACACAACCACAACAGATATGACGGTATATAGATGTACTCTTAACGATATCTCGCTGTCCTAAGTTCATTTGCCCGTGATGACTATCAGAACGTACGCAAACATTATAACACAAGTTGAACATATATATTTGCACAAGACTTACATAGTACCCATAAAAGTATATAGAGTGCAACGAATAAAACCGAGTATGCACACTTATAAGCCAGCACCCAAGCCTCGACACTATACACTGCCGAGTTCAGCTAGCATACCTTGAACCCACGGTAGAACAGACCCTTGTCAAACATCTGTTTGCACACCCACCAGCAACTCTCCATGAAGGACGGGTACAGCGTCTTGTAATCGTTCTCGAAATCGATCCATCGACCGATACGCTGCACGGTGCTGATCCACTCGGAGGCGTAGCGCATGACAATAGCCCTGCACTCTGCGTTGTACTTATCGATACCCATGGCCATGACATCGTCTTTTGCCCTGAAAGTGTGTGGTTATTGATATAAACGGTTATAAACTCATCAAAATCGACTTCGCCCTCTGCATTCGTAGCGATCCATTTTTTAATCTAGTGTGGAGCATCTGAAAATATGGGGAGACTATCCGCGAAAAAAAAAAAATACTGGTCAAAAGGCTGGTCGGAAAGTACTTGTAATCGGATGGTTATTTTATATTTAAAATACCCCGGACGTGTAATCTCACCTGCGGTGTATATCGTCACATATATATATATATGTATATGTATATATATATGTATATATATATGTAATATATATATATATATATGTATATATATATATATATATATATAATATAACATATATATATATATATATATATATATATATTATATAATATATATATATGTATATATATATATATATGTATGTATTATTATCATTATTATATATTATGTAAATATATATCTATATATATATTATGAAGAAGAAAATAATACACATATAATATTATATAAGTATTGAGTATTATAATCAAATTATATATATGTAAAATAAAATATATATTACTATTATTATTACTGTTAATATGATGATTATATATATGTAATATGTGTGTATATATGTTCATAGAGATCAATATATATAATATTGTGTGTTTTGTGTTTGGTTTGTGTATTGTGCGTATGCATGTGTCTGTGTGTTGTGTCAACGTCAGTATTGTTGTATTTATATTTTATATTTATATATATATATGTGTGTGTTGTGTGTGTGTGCGTGCGTATGTGCGTGTGCGCGTGTGTGTTTATGCGTGTTATTGTCTATGTATGTATGCATGTTATATGTCTATGCATCATATATATATATATATAATATATATATATGTGTGTGTGTGCGTGCGTGTGTGTGTGTGTGTGTGTGTGTGTGTGTGTGTGTGTATGTATATATGTATGTATATATTTATATTTATATATGTATATGCATATGTATATGCATATATATCATATATATATATAATATTATGTGTGTGTGTGTGATTGGGTTGATGTTTCGATGTGTGTGCGTGTGTAGTGAGGGGCGTGGGGTTGGGGGTGTGTGTGTGTGTGAGAGAGAGAAGATACCTATATGTAGACATATATGTAATATGTACTGCCAAGTGCTTGTACGATACAAGCTGTTCGTTCCCTGACTGGTAGCAGTATATTCGTGCAGATTTTGAGTTTCTGATGTTGCGGCAAAGTATGCTAGTGTCTTTGTTGGGCTGCCTATGTGGATTATACTAAGTCTGTGTGCGTATAGCAACACACTATCACTAATACCAGCCGTGCCGAGAGATACAACCATAACCTTCAGCCAACGTGTGCAGGGTTTATACGCTTGCAGCACGTTAAACGATCGCCAAAAGACACCTACGCACGCGCGAGTACATATAAACCACCACCTTTAACAGACTGGAAAATAGAATGGTTATATTATCACTTACGGTGATGCCAAGCTTCTTGTCGATCTCGAACTCAACAGGTAGACCGTGGGTGTCCCAACCGAAGCGACGTTCCACATGGAATCCCTGGTGTGTGCAGAGCCAGATAAAAATACATGTAGGGCAATGAGTTCGATAAAGTAAGACGTTGAGGTGAATTTGGAACTTCTATATGATCAATGCCTACTGAATAGCTACCACTGATTCTAAAAGCGTGCCTTAAGTGAAAGATCCATATTACAGTGTTCAGAGATGGCATAGGTTTGAGGTACACGGGAAGGGATAAAGCATGAGACCCGCTAGCAGGTTACTTGTATCAACGAACGAGGACCTTGCCTAAACGGTCCAGTCTTACTGCACCATAACAACATCCATATATCTGCTCTCTATTGATAATACGTCGCCACGTTG